>CM026172.1:11311937-11483307 GCA_014825975.1 Bombus haemorrhoidalis | reverse complement strand
GAAAATGTATACAGAAATTACGAGACATTTATCGCGGACATGCGTTTGTTAAAATACAATACAAATAAAAAAAAAAGCGCGAATAACTGTCTTAAACGTGCTACGATTACGCTAAATACGGTAAAAAGCAACGTTAAAAGGGCTTACCGATATAACGAGTGATATAACGAGTGATTGGCCGTTCATTTTCACTTTTGCTTCGAACTTTTTCCTAAATCGTTAACTCCTTACTCTTCTGTAATCGTTGCGACCTACTCCTTTCGTTGTGCCACATCTTGTACGAGATACGCAGGTGTCCTACCGCTTCTAGATGCGAATATAGATACCCATATAATTTCATGCTAAAACGCTTGCGAACCACTCGCGCGACTAAACTCGCTCGTCTACGACGCGTTACAAATATCGGTTCGTTCGCTGTTCGAAACCATTTCGACGCATGACTAAACGGAATACTTTCTTATTGCGCGAACGAAACCAAGTGATGCTCACCAAGTATGTGGTACATCGTATCGGAATGAATCGTGGAATTTTATGAATGAAGTCGCGCAAAAGCAGTATACACGAAGCGTGTGTAGCGCTAAGCAGCGAAGAAACGTATACCGTTTTTCTGCTCCATAGACAACGAGTTGTGAAACCGTATGAATGAAGATACAATGCGAAAGTTGCTTACGCAACTACGAGTCCGACTTTTAAGACACTTTATTTACTTCGTAGAAACGTAGTTTCGAAGAAACGAGTGGCGAAGTTTAACTGTACGATACGCGCGAACAGCAACTAAGAGAGAAGGCCGATAATAAATATGTAAGAAACGTTTATCGATTGCACGTAAACGAGTTTTGAATCACGTGAAAAATAGCAAAGTAATATTTTTGCTTGTCTGCCCAAATGAATAGAAAAGAATAGAAATTTGGCAGAGATCTATTAATGCAAATACGTTGGAAAGGAAAACGGCCTATCGAGTGTTTATTTTTGTCTGCACGAGAAATTTACATAATTCATCGTTATCGAATCGCGTGGAAAGCATAAATTCTGGGAAAAGAAGATACGCGTGAACGGAGCAATTTTATGGAATAAACGGTTGGAAAAGTTTCTTCAAACGTAGATATAGCCTGCGAAAAATTCTTCTTACGAGAATCGACGATCGTTTCCAGGAAAAGATCAATTTCGCCGAACGAACGGAATTTCTCTTTCTAGAACAATGCAACGAGAAAGTAAGCGTCAGCTTTTATTTAGAGTTTTTCTGATGCTGGCCGGCTTTACTCGCCGAATAGCTTCATTCGTGGAGGACTTTTAATCGGAAATTTCCAATTCGACGACGATAAAAAGAGAAATGGATCGTGAACGTCGAGTGTGAGGAGCTTTGGCGTCGACCGTTTCCTTCCACTCACTTTCTTCATTTTCCGCTTCGTAAACTTTCCTCCGGCTTTCGTAGTCGTGAAAACGTTTTATGGAGTGCTTACGGCACATAAAATCGATTCCACGATCGTTCGGCACAAAGCTGAAAACACGCTTCGAGGATGATGCGTTCTGTCTGACTGGAAGATGAAAATTTAACTTTGGAAGTAGTATTTCTCGCTGCGAGACGTTAAAAGCCTGAGTTATTTGGCGTTTCTTTAAACCGAGAAAAGAAGGGATGTTCCGAGGAATGCCTAGAACGTTATGGGGCGTATCTAATGCCGTTCGCAGCTACCTCTTCTTCTCCACCGTGGTTCAGGGCGACCTGTTACGCTTAGATCACGAGTTAACGCGATTATCGTGGAAATTAGTACGACGCTTTATCGTTGCGTCGCGTCGCCCGTAAACAAAACGAAGAGACTCGGCCGTCCGCGCGCCATACGTCATTTTCCCATAAATGGATTTATTCTTAAATGGGTATGAATCCCGCTTGGGGGCCCGGCTTCTTTCCGATACACCAGACAGACCGACTCGTTTCGCCTCGTACACGTTTGAACGATTTAACGATCGAAAAGTCATTTTAACCGAACGCGGAGATTAGCTAATGATTGAAAATCAATTAGACCCGGCATTAGGATTTTTGTGTAATGATTAACCACCGATTGTTAGTGGATGCTAAGTTGCGTATGGTGTGTTTTCGAGTAGATTTTCTATGATCGATTATTTTATGGTAAATTTTATCGTTAAAAGCCGATGAATCATATTACGAATATCGGCTATAGGTATCATAAACGAAAGCTATAGATATTTGATAAAGTTTTCAAAACGACAACGCGATATGTAAACTATTGGAACGTTCCTTTATCGAAATATTACGTTTCGAGTTTGCTGTTACGCTTAGTATCGCGTTACACTAATAATTTACCATGCGTACGTAATAATAATTCTTTTCTTTCTTCTCGTAGGAATTATATCTTACACGGAGTATCTTTTCCTCTTATCGATTCTAATCAGTAAGTATGGTCGTACAATTTTCAATAACACACGTATTTTTCACGAATTCCCAATATTCTGTACTTTCACGTAAGACGTAACAAAGACTCTTATTGCAGAACCTACGTCGGGTTTCCGTATCGCGTTCAATATGTTCGATACGGATGGAAACGAACGTGTGGATAAAACGGAGTTCCTCGTGGTAAGATAATTCTCTGCAAAGTTGCACGTTTCTTGCTATATCAATTTTAATCTGCTATATAAATTATCACGATTTTTTATCGCTTTTGTACTTGTGTTATACAAATTTGATTCGACGAATTGAATCTTTTTTTTAATTGAAAAAAGGTGCACGTTCGAAGTAAGCATTTCAAGTAACGTGTTTCTTTCGGTCTGTCTCGGCAATATTTCCAATTTTCCGATAGACGCATAATTCACGATTCACAGACAGACACAAAACATTCGGCAATAACTTGTGCATAAATTAAATCGCCGTGAAACGTTGAATTTTACAACGTTCAATCGTACTCGTGTTACCTTAAAGTAGATTATTCGTTTGAATTTAAGTTGAAGCAGAGATTTTGAAAGGAAACAATAAGAAAATTCCGTTTTTGAAAATTGTAAATGATCGATACAGATAGAGAGGAGAAACGTTTCAACGACTTTCTATTACAAGTACACAGGCAACGATAAATACGATAATTATATAGAAGGAGAGATTTATAATCTAAATTTCTAATTCGTCTTGAAATTACGATTTTATATTTTTCTCGCTAAATCGAATAGACGTGCGAAACAGAGAATAAAAAAGCGAGATAAATATATCGAATGCTATATGTAGATTTAACATGTTCGATTTATAAGCATACAACGAAGAGAAACTCGCAGCAATCCGATCAATGATCTCGTTACGAAAATAAATTGCGGGTTCTCAGAAACGAAGAAAAATCACACGATCTAGAAGACGAAGAAGGTCGTAGTATACGGCCGAGAGTAGAATTTGCCAATTTGCACGGATGCGTTTGTAATTTTCACAGATTCGACGATTGCTTGGCGGTAACCTGAAGCATCGGCATCTCGACGTTGAAACAAAATGTGCAGTGAGTTTTAACATGTTCATGAAAGAGCAAATCGAGCCGGTATTCGCAATCTTGATTATCTCGATATCTAACGTTCTTTTCTAAATAACGTAAACAATAATATAATTCACAAGACAAAACTAATCGAAATAATTTCATATTCCGTCATATTCCGTAGCGAACTAAACAAAATTTTGCGCTATCTATGCATTCGTATCGATTAATTTTGAACGTATAAGTCGAATTAATTACTAATTATTTCCATTATTACATCATTTTTCATTTAAGTTAGATAAATTATCAACTAACTCCGTTCCGTTCGTTTGTTTTACTATATATGTATTTGTATTTGCCCTTTGTTCCTAATCTCTTTTTATCCTGTTATTTTCATTTACACTTTCATTCGACGTTCTGCTTCGTTATTTCGGTTCACGAAAAGCTTATGTATACGTCTTTTTTTTACGTTGCTTCTTAATTCATCTTTTTTATTTTTATTTTCTATTTTTTTGTTTTATTCGAAACAAATGCCTATTACAGATATATTTCAATATCTCCTTTTGATGTATTTGTCAGTTGAAACGTATAATGCCACCGAGCGAAGATTTCGTTTACGAACCGAAACTTCGTAACACCCGAGAGCGCAATGACAAAAATCAGATTGTCTCGAATTCCTACGTAAGTTGTTAAGCTATGCAAATGCACGTGATTATCTGTTTGATAGAGTGTCCTCAGAGTGAATTTCAATTTTCCTACCAGTTTTTTTATTATAATTTTAACAAATAAAATCCTTCTGAATATATATTTGATAATTTAAACTGAATTATGTGACGATTGTGAAATGTCGAGTTCGTAACAGGAAAATTACATAATTTAATCTTTGTTTAAAATTCAGGTTCTGCTTGTGAATACGCCTACTAAAAATTACCAAAAGAAAACTTCTAAATGTACGTCGGGATACATTGTTAATAACATTCTTCGTTAAAGTTGAAATACCCTTAAGATGAAATTATAATCAATGCAACGAGTTACTTGTATTGTCGAAACTTTGACATCGAGAAAGTTGCAATCTCTTGGACATCTAAATCTCAAAATTCAGCTACATTCGGGTTAAATTTGATGACTAAAAAAATAATAAGTTAAACGGACAGATAAGATGGAATGTCTTTTAGAATACTTTCGTTTATGTGTGCCAAGATATATGTTATCCTAATTGTTAAAACTAAAACCATGTTTCAGCCTAAAACCATCTGATAAAACCTGTGTAACGCTCTTCTTCCAAGGCTTTACGATGAATTATAAAGGAGCTTTTAAAAACAAAAGTTTAAATATCTTTTCCTTTCGTTCCTGCAGATGGAAAAAGTTTTCAGCCACGCTTGGAGAGGACGTCACGGTACCGGGACCAAAGAAAAGTCGGACGTTTCGAAGGAGAAGCAAACGATTCCCGAAGCAATTCAAGTTCAACATATCGACGATGACCAAGTAATATACGATACGATATTCGAAATAACTAACGATAAACACTCCGACTAAATATATCTTCGTATTTTTTTCTTTTGATATTTTTCTCATTTTTTTTTCTTTTTTTTATTTTTAATATATATATATTGTTTTAAAAACATAAAGGCTTCTTCGAAAAGCTTTTCATAAAGGTATATACTATTTACGAATAAGAGATGATTGAAAAGGATTTGTCGAATCTTGAAACAAAAGAACGCGAAGATCAAGAAAATGATAAAAAAAAGTTGGCTGTTTCAGACGTTATTAGAAATTAGACGCTACTGACTATGATAATATCGTTTTCAGGGCTTGCAACGACGACACGCAGTCGATACCACTCTGATGGTGCACTTCTTTGGGAAAGATGGGACCAACGAGCTGAAATACGAAGATTTCAAACGTTTCATGGAAAATCTGCAGCAAGAAGTTCTAGAGCTCGAATTTCACGAATTCAGTAAAGGTCGTGATACCGTCTCCGAGATAGATTTTGCAAAAATTTTATTACGATATACACACCTCGATACCGAAGAGTACGTTTCCCTTTTTCCGATTTTGTTTTCACGCGTGCAATCGCGGGGATTTTTCGTTAAAAGCTTGTGACAAGACGAATAAAAAGTTACAAAGGAAAAGTTAAAAGTAACCGTGGATTTTGCAAATTCGTACAAATTTCATTTGATAGAACTGATAAAATATAGCGTTAAATGCCTAGCATGGACTTCTTCTATTCCTTCTATTTGTAGCGATTGATTCGTTTTCTTAAATTACTTCTTTAATTTTTTGACATTTCAAATGGCTAAATTTATGTATATATTCTTACAGATACGATAAATATTTGGATAGAATATTAGTAAACTCGCAACTTCAAATCGGTATTACGTTCGAGGAATTTTGTCGTTTTTATCAATTTTTGAACAATCTCGACGACTTTTCGATTGCTATGCGAATGTACACTCTGGCGGATCACCCAATATCAAAAGGTTTCAAGATATATTCATTGTGAAGGAAATTTAGATACATATCATCGTATGTTACTGCGTTTCTCTTTCCAGATGAATTCCAACGTGCCGTGAAAATTTGTACAGGCAGTCTACTTAGCGATCATATTATCGATACTGTCTTTGCACTTTTCGACGAGGATGGGGATGGCCAGTTATCCTACAAGGAATTTATAGCGATAATGAAAGATCGACTACACAGAGGTTTCAAGGTATCGATTGAAAAACTAGTTATCTCCATTTTTAAATACATTTTGCTTGGCAATAAACGCTTCACGTACATTACCGTTAACATCGCTCAAAGTAAAATTAAATGCAAACTTTGTCGACAACGTAAGAGACAATAATTTGCACGTTTATAATAATCGAGGGGCTTACGACAAAAAGCGACGTCGAGTTCTCCTATTTTTTTTTTTTTTTTTTTTTTTTTTTTTAGAAAGTAACACATTCTCAGACAGTAACAGTCGGAACCAAGATTGAAAAGTAACATATGCCAAATGATATTCAACTCGTCGAATAGAGAATTAGCTACTCTTATAAAAGCAATTGTTGTTATGAGATTCACAACTTCATAATATAATTAGATGCAACTGTACCGCAATACGAGTATACAATGCAGAGATTAGACAATTGCGTAACACGGTGAACATTTTGTTTAAGAGAATTAATATGTATCGAAGAAATATTCTTTTACTTTTCTGAAAGAAAATAAGTGAAAAGACGTACGAGTGTCCTTCTTGTTACAAGTCCTTTGGTCGTTAATTTCTGCGATAGTCATCGTGCTTGTAGCAATTAACAAATAACTGTTTACCCATGTTTGATTTTATTTTACAGTCTCAACAACGATATAAACATTTGCAAGCATTTTCTTCGTGTGTAAAGCAAGAAATGAAATCCCGTTAAGCAGAGAGAATGAATGTAAAGGCGAATACAGATACGAATCATTCAAGAAATCATCAAGTGCCATTGGAACGTTTTTTGAAATTCTAGTTCCATTTCGTTAATAAAATACCATTGTGATAATTATTTGTCACTGACTGAAACATATTTATAACTCAGAATCTCTACTTCTATGTAATCTTTACGTATCTTGTTAAGTTTTTCTATTCGTGTGATTTATTATTTTTTTATGTGATATATCATAAATAATTCACTAAGCATGATAGATAATATTTATCAAATTTAAACAGTATATTTATCTTTAAATTAAAGACTCTTCGATGCCAAATCTCACGTATTTAATATGTGGATTTAGATGCACCGTTGAGTCACTATCTTTTATGCGTATAATAAAGCAGAATGTATCATATAAATAATTATAATAAGCAACCACCGATCATTTTCTTAATGCGGTATATTATATCTTGGCAAACTTTTGTAACTCTCGATAATTAACGCCAAAAGAATTTTGTTTCAACTACGCTACTCGATAATAGTTTCAACAAAATTCTTTTCCTCGCAACTTCATAATATAATTAGATACGACTGTACCGCAATATGAATGTACAATGTAGAGATTAGACAATTGCGTAACACGGTGAACATTTTGTTTAAGAGAATTAATATGCTCTTTTTCCGAAGGAAAATAAGCGAAAAGACATAGGAGCGAAAGGAGAAAACTCTTTCCCTCTCCCTCCCCCCTACCCTCCGCTATTTCTTACAATTCGATACATACCATAAAATTCATAGCTTAAATAACGGCAAATAAGCTGCACTTTCGTTTCTACGTTATAAAATGCCATTCCACCCACGTGCACCGTCAACGGCCCAGTTTCTCTCTTTTTACCACGGACTACACGTAGTAATTGTTATTGTTATCACTCATCACACTGATTGCCGTCTGCTCGTCTCGTGAATTGAGCCAGCGAAAAGAGGCACATGATTACTCGTTCCCTACGGCTTCGCATCAAACGAACTTCATCGTGGACAATGATTCCGCAAAAGGCTTCCTAGTTTCGAAGCAACAAGCATCGTCTAGGAATGCAATTCTCAAACGCGTTTAAACGTCCTGGCTTACAACTCGAGTCGTCGAATTAATGAAATCCCTTAGATAAGCATAAAGTAGCATTCTCCATCTCTTCCTGTCTTTCCTTCGTAAAATCGAAATTTAAATATCCTTTGAGCTTATCCTTTAGAAACATAAGTATCTTAAATTTCTGCAAACGAATTAAATTATCCCCTTTGAACTTGTATCTTTATCGAACGAAATTACGTGTAGCAACGTACCAACGATATTCATAAGTTTCATAGGATTTAGATTTGTTGTAAAACACGTAAAAACGCTTAAATAATTGACGGTAATTTCCATTCACGATAATCTATTACCATATCGCAAGATAACAAAGAACTTCAAAGATAGAAACCCGTTGCGCGTTACTTAGTCTGTATAGTGGCATATAGGATCAAACGTAGAATTTTAAATAAAATACAATTCGGCTAAAAATTCTATGGCAAGCATTTGTCGTCAAACTATTTACATGGAAAATATTTCTTTAGTTTAATTCGCGATAAAATTCAATCGATTAAATCTAAACGACCAAGATTAAAACACCAAACTCGCGAAACAACTCGTATACTAAGCTGATCTTTTTAAGTTTTAAACATTTTATACGATAACAGGACTGTCTTAATAAATAACCATCTCGTTGCTTTGACATTATGCAAAATATACAGTTTTATTAAGAGAATCCAAAATGCGTCAACGAATATAAATGTTTCGCCGATAATCGGTATTTACGGTTTTGCGTGTGACGCACGAATTGAATCCTGTTTAATGGCGTAACAGTCAACTCGATCCAACGGTTCAATTTCTACTATTTTGCAAACATTAGTCCAGATTATTCCGATTTCCGTACGCAACGTAAAATAAACGATAAACTAATTTTTTTTTTTTTTATTCTTGACTGACTCTACGACTACTTTCGCAATCACCGGTACAGATATGTATAATAGCTAAAACTAGCGTGTTCTAAACAGAAACTATCGACGGACTAAAAACGCTTGTACGTACGTCTACTAAAGACAAAAGTTGTTGTCAAATTCGAACGCGCATGGCTACGTCAGTGTTTGTCATTGAGTCTCGTTTCGGAAGTTGGGTCGTTTGACACGACACTGTATGCTCTTCTCTGTGCAAAGTCTTAATATTGAGATCTCCATATACGTAAAATTAGTCGTGAAATGTTGAAATTCAACGCTAGACGATCATTATGACTTGATTTTGTCTTGATGAACGAAAAATTTAAATAGATGTGAGATCTTGTGGTGATATCCTCTTGTGACACGAAACTATTGTTGTTTCACGATACTCCCGTAACAACCGGTCGGGCAATTTTGAACTTTAATTGCACAAAGTATATTGTAATTTATTACAATTTATTTATTTCAAACTGGACAGTCGAATTACAAAAATGATCGATGTATCATATTGGCATGGGTAAGTTTATTATCGTAATGATATTTTAAATATGGAACGCCGTTGTTTACATTTTCATCTACGTAATATAAACACGCTATTAACTTCAACGATAACGATACATGAACAGGTATCAATTTGATGCTCGTATATTCTGATTCATATTCCAATAGACATAATTTGTCGAAAAACCTTAGAAAAATGCGCAGTGCGATTTCTTTCGTTCTTCACTCTCGATTAACGTATCGTTTCTGAAAACTCTATCGCATACTTTTTATTTGAATTAAAAGCAACGATCGTGAGCGAAAATATCCACTAACTCGTAACTTTTGAATATAGCGAGTATACAAAGTAAGGAAATCTCTGCACAGTCAAAACACATTGACTCACGATATCATATTCTCGCATCTGTTCCAATCAATTACATTATAAAATGGTAAAAACTTGTACATGTATATTCTATATTAATCTACTTATAAACATTCCACATTCTCGAGCGCTCCAATACCAAAAAAAGAAAACGTTGATAAAAGCCGACATCAGTTTTGCCAGACTTTCGCATCTTCCGTTAATTCCAGAAATAAAAAATCCGAGATTCAAGAGTGTGGTATAAAATGTTGAAATTTTAGCCGAATCGGATAACATTCGCCGACCGATCTTTCTATCCTACGTATATTTGACGCATCCTATTTCCTTCGAGATTCTCGGTTCTGACATGAAAAATTTGCAAACTCCGTCCAAGAACGATTAGAATATAAGAAACTCTACTATCGACGTGTATAAGAAAATAAAATACAATTTCCTGTTTACGTACATAGTTGTCCGAGTCTGCAAAGCAAGGATACGCAAGGATACGGAAAATCGCGACAAGATATCGGTAGTGGGGATCGGCGGGTGGTAGTTGCACGACTAGGATTCACAGAGAACGGCAAACAGGCGGACAGTCGCGTTGTCAGAAGTGCGAGAAGCGAGTGTCGCTACGGCACGAGCGCGAGCACGAGCGCGAGCACGAGCGCAAGCGCCGGTCAATCCGTCGTCAGTTGCGAAAAGCAAGCGAATCAGCTCGATTCGTGCGCGTCGCGCTTCAATTTCGTGTTCACAGTGATATTTGGCATCGTGGTGTTCACCTGTCATTTCGTCCAAACTAATCTGCATACGGTCGGCCGATGCGCCACGTGCGCGATGGGCATGATGGGAATGTTCAAGTGGCTGAGAAAGTAAGTCTTTTTTTTCCCTTTTTTATTTCTATACTTTTGCGTTTTCATTTTGTCTTGTCGCTTACTGTTGCTTATTGTGTATTTTGATCTGGTAATAGTAATGAACAATTAAAAATTGTTACGTGTGTAATAGGCTGTAGATAATGTGATAAATGGAATATATAAACATAGTTTCGAGGCAATTGGTAGTCGAATATGCAAATTGTATAT
Organism: Bombus haemorrhoidalis; assembly: GCA_014825975.1. NCBI lineage: Eukaryota > Metazoa > Arthropoda > Insecta > Hymenoptera > Apidae > Bombus > Bombus haemorrhoidalis. The sequence continues at coordinate 11,472,509 of CM026172.1, read as the reverse complement.
TTTTACGTCAGCTTTACCTTTGAAATTGTTTATAGCGATGATGTTAATTAGAATGCTACTAGATTAGAAACGTGTATTGTTTGTTGGCCACTTTCTAATAAACTTTTACAATGAACTTGTAATAAACATTTTAGAAAGTCGTCGCATGTAGCCTTTGTACTATTTTTTTTCTTTTTTTTTTTTTTTTCTCGTCAAATATTCGTATTCATCGACAGCGTATAGTAACATTATCTTCTTTCTTTTTTTATTTTATTGTCAATTAGTCATCTGTCGCTACTTGCCAATCGAGTTTCCTGTATATCTTAACGCCGGGAACTTCCTTATACTTTGCAAATATTTAACTGGTCTTCTCGAATTTCCATCGATTACTTGGTTATTGGTGATTTCTTAATTACTACACTGGACGATGTAGTCCTGCTTATGTCGCGAAGAAACAACGAAATATTTCGTAATTACACCGTCGTCATTGACAGTTTTATAACGTCATGCTAGTAACGTAACTGTACTTATTGTTTAAGTAAAACGTAACGAGGAGTATTTTGCCCTGCTTGTCGAGGCGAAAACGTACCGATACGTTGTTACGTGTACAAATAACGCTACTTTTAAATATCGTATTTCGCGTAGTTGTCATAAATTTGAAATAAAGGTGACACGACTGAAAACAGTTAAACAGAAAAGATAAAAAATAAGGTTTAAAGAAAATGATTCTTCGAAACGTTCGGCGCAATACGATCCCGACTGTTAGTGTATTTACCGATTAAAGGTCACAGACTTTCAGGAAATTTAAAACTCGAAATATTGGAAATTATATCAGCGTTTTTGCAAGTGAACGAGATAAATTATTCGAGTGGCAAGGATGAGCATGTTTAATAAATTAAAATCATATTCTATATACTCTATACTTTGTTTATTAGGAATAGCGATACGGCTAGAACACGCATTGCTTACACACTCGGAGTAATATCGTATTCGCGACATTTGCAATTTTATGTAATAAAAACTATTACGATTACGATATAATTCGATCTTATTTCGTTAATTACTCGAGCGTAGGAATTTAGTCGTATAACTCTGTTTTTTTTTTTAACAATATTTAATTATCAAAATATTGCATCGCAGGCATTATTTTATGCCTGATTTTATTTTAACCACTTTAGTACACCGCTGCTCGAAGCGTGAAGAGGAAGTAATATTTCCCACAAAACAGAAGAAAAGCAATTAACTACTAACAAACTCGTGAGCTGAAAAACTTGATTAACGTCGATGAAAAGTTATTTCGAAGAAAGAAAAATGCTAATAATAACGAGATTCCTTATTACCACGAGTAAGATAACTTTCTATTACATAGCTTTATTTTTCCTTAAACGATATTATAATTTAAACGCTTAAATATATATATATATATATATTATTATTCTGAATTTTAACGTGTTTTTACGTGTATAACGTCAAATTATTAAAGCGTTAATTTCCTTCCTTTTCTACTCGACAAGCAGAAAAATGATTATACAACGAAACGAAAGATAGAACGAAGAAATCGCCGCTTGTTTGTTGCAACATTTCCAAAATTATGTCTCAATCAGCGTCGCTCGAGAAAGTCTAATATCGTCGAACAACCTAATCCAACAGCTGTTTGATCTTTAATTCTTTTTCTCCTAACGTAATCGCGTGGTAAACTGTTGGCCTGATAAGGTTCCTTAAACCGTAATAAATCGGAGATAGAATTATTGCACATAAACGCTTAAAAGATTTGTAAACATCACCATCGCATACATACATAGTCGTATCTTTCCTAAATGACGCGATGAAAGATTTAGTATCATCATACGCTTCAAGTATTTGAAGACGGTATTTTAGAGATGTATATTCGCGATGCATGTACGAACGTATTTTTGACTTTCATAAGACGCTCCGACATTAAAGTGTCGAATATTAATTAGAATATTAAGTAGACTAGACCTATGTCGAATATCAATCGGAGCGACAAGTAGACTAGAGACATTCTAAGATCGTTTGTTGCAGGGACATACTTTTTCTAAATCGGATACCGATCGTCGAAACAGATACCGATCAAACCGATCGTAGTACACGCTTTCCGAATAATGCAATTTTTCGGATAGTCGGATCTTGTTTATAAAATTTTTGTCCGAATAGTTCAGAATAAATTACAAGATATTATGAAAATTATTTTGTCAATTGCTTTACGAATAAAGTTATATATTTTTTGTTTCGTAAATATTAATATCGATGTTTAATAAAAAGTTTTCGATCAAAACGTAGCAAATTCTTTCGGCTTTTATATTAGATATAAATTAATATTTATTAATCATTATTCTAACAAGGGACTACGTCCAGATTTTCTGTTAATATCAATGTTCTCGTAATAATCGGGCGTCTATTTTATTTGAAAAATACTCGAATTAATGAAAAAATAGAGAAAACGTGTGGGTCCTCCGTTTAGTAAAAATAAATTCGTGTAACTTTTTAAGGAAACGATGTAAACTCACGTTTATTCAAGGTGTAGAACAGCGTCGTTAAACGTAAGCGCATAAAGCTTAAAGTTAACAGTCGGATTGTTAATGTGACAGTTGTTAGCACGACGCAGTTTTGTATGTTTACAAAGGCTCGTTTTAAAGAGTTTCGAAGGTAATTACTGTGCAACTTTTGTCACAATCAATGGGTGCTACGACCTCCTGTGACGCTCATTTACTGTAAAAGAAACAATTTTGTAGCAAAAACACGTACATAGATCTTTTCTTTTCTCTTCAGACACATACGGTGATTATATCATTTTGCAATTTTTTATTACACACGTGCATACGTACATGCCCTTTAATTAACACTCGTCCATTCCATATTTACCTATATTTATTTAAATCGCAGTACGTGCATTACTTTACGAAATACGTAACTTTACGTGCATTACGCACGCGTAAGAAGTCTTCTTCCTTAACAAAATTATCCTTAATCAAGAAATTACAAACTCCGAAACTTTAATAAAACTGTACTATATTATTTTATATATGTACTCATATACCGTAGTAATAATGTTACAACGTATGATTATTGATAATACGTCTTGCAAGTCGTAAGCAATATCTGTTCGAAAATGGTAATTCGTTGGCGAATATACGTTGTACGATATCGAGGAAAACAAAGTCAACCTTCAAAATGAAAACAAATTTTATGACGCGGTAGATTGTCTAGTCGCTACTCGATAAATAGCGTATTGTTTCGTCATCGCGTATTTCTTGGACGCTTATCCAATCACCGAATTCTATTACGCAACTATTTCTTCCTTCCGTATGAGCGAATGGACGAATTGATTTTGCGCGTTTTACGTTTTGCGCGGACGTGCTAAACAATACGATATGGACAGTTTCGGTGGAATCGTTACAAGAGAACACGTACGTAAATAAATGTTGAATGATCGAATATCTTCAGGTCGAATATTTCTGGTAAGTTGACAACTACCGAACTGCTATCGTTGGGATCGTAGGTGGCCATGATAATTTCAATGAAATTTAATTTAATTTAAGTTCAACTGTAGACTATTTAATTTTAATTTGTATTCCATACCTTAGATGGTAAATATCGCTAATGATCTTTAGCACGTAAAATATAAAGTAGAAATAAACAGTACAAGTACTGTAAAATTAAAGAATTTCATGTAAACGCAAGTGAATCACCTACAATCCAATAAGACTAGTTCAAAGTTAAAAAGAGCCAACGTTTCATGTTCGAACGCCCTACGTGCGACAGATGTAATTTAAAAATTGTAAAAAATATTTCTTCGACGAAAGAATTGCTCGATCGATTTGAAAATACTTCGGTATCGCTTGGATTTTCTGAAATTGTCCAAAAGTTCGTTAACGAAGAAGAGAATAGGAGGATAAGAATGGCTAGTAGGAAATCCAACGGTAAGGTTTTTTGCTGCAAGTTCTCACTGTTACTGTCATATCGAGCAAATCTACCACAGGAAACTGTGTTCAACAAAGTGAGACCACATTGTTCGAACCGGCGCGGCGCGCAGTGACAAACGAGAAGCCGCTTCTTTCACTGCGTTACAACAATGAATACGATAATTATGCTTACTGTGGAATATATCACACGTGTGACATTTATTACGATTGTTCCGTGTCTCAACCTATATTTGGAGAAAATGGTCCGCTTTTACGTAACGCCGAGCCAGTGAAATTAATTCGACAGAACGGTTCCCCGATGGATAAGGCGCCGAACGAAGAAATGCTTAAATTTCGTTTGGAAGAAATATTTTATATTTTCTGCGTGCCGTAATCGATAATTAAACGTTCATGTTCGACGCTAGGCTTCCGTTAGGTTTGATTACATTCTTTTTTCTTTTAACGTTGAAACTGCGGATCGCTGAATCGTAAAGTTTGTAAAAAAGAAATCAAAACGGAGGACCTTTGTTCGCGTAGATCGTGCTTGAATGAAGATCGTTCGAACGTCGAAAATGCAAAAAAAGAAAAAAAAGATTATATTTTCAAAAAAGGTAATGACTGTGGTAAATCTAGCGTTAAAGAAGATAATCGATATTTGAATAATTATCGATACCTGATATTAGATCGTTACGTCTCGCGTTGAATAAGTATGTGGTTAAAAATTTGCGCAAGTAACTTTTAACTAACACGGAGAAGTGAGAGTAAGTGGATGGAATAAATTTACATCTTTATTACATATCTATGAAGATATTTTCCCGAGGAAAAACATGAACGAAGAAATGGTTCTGCGATGCAAACGATTTTTGCATATGAAAGTAATAATAGAAAGAGCTATTTATCGTTAGGCTGAAATTAACATCGTGTAATTGAATGTTAAGTAGATCCAATTAACTATACAAATGTCGGTACTTTCACAAGGAATCCTTGCAATGGAAACTTTCGATAAAAATAAATTCCACCGGAATAGCTTCGCGTTAATTCCCAAACGTTTCACGAGTGATCGAGTTTCCAGGATATGTGGGGGAAAAAGCGTTGGAAATATGGAATTCGCTTTACTAGTTCTTCTTTTTTCTTTTTCACGTCACAGCTTGTACTGGAGAGCATTAGAGTAATTAGAACGCTACGGTTATTACGAAACCCATTAGAGGAAATATTAATATCTACGTAATTTACCATAATTTATTGCTATAACGTAAAACCGATAAGAACGTTAATTTCATTTAAAAATACAGATATAAGAGTAAAACATGTGTGAAACAAGAAACAGGTACCACCTATTATATATTCATCTAAAAATACTCGATGCAATTTTGTGCTTTTTATTTATTTTATATTATTTTCTAGAAGAGATAACGCGCAAAAATAATCCTGTAAAAAAAAGAAATATATACTTGGTGAAAATATGATGGAACCTTCGGTATTCGGTTAATAAAAAGAACGCTCGTCTCTTCCTCCATTGATTATTTTATATTTCAAACAGAATGATAACATTAAAAATAACAAAAAGCAAAATTTAACTTTGATTCAATATCTTTTCACGTACCTGTTTCTATCTTTAAATTGTACGAATCTTTTACTATCTTGAAATTACATCGAATCATATTCTTTGTTCGATCTAACTTTCCTTTCCCAAATATCTCGACATAAAAATATCTTCGATGTCGTACATTTTTGTTACATTCGTCGCCGTGTCGTTATCGTCGTCCCTCATTTAAGAATGTGCCTGATTTCGTTTTAAAACTTAATATCGCACTTTCTTCCTTAACATTCCTCGTATCGCAAACGTTTCAGACTTTGAGCAGAATCTCAAGGTACATTTTGTCCAAGTCAGGTAAAAGTCAAGCGTTTCGCATTGGCGTTTCTCGCGATCTCAACGACGCGTTACGCGTGTCACACGCTAACGCTTTTTCTCCGAGTTTTTGGTGCCGATGCCATTTATCAACAGGCGACACGAACGTAGTAACCTTCGCCTATAACACAGCTCGTCAACGAGAGAATTATGCTTTATCATAGACGTCGCTGCAACCGGTTCCCCTGCTCCAAAACATTCGGATAGTTCGCGGCGAAATGACGATCTGCTGTATTGGTTACATCACTGGTGCACGCGACAGTGAACGTTACCGTGGTTATTCGTCGAATTTATAATTCGTGTACGATTTCGCGCGAGTTTTGTCCACTCTTAATGTCTCAGATGGAATGTTTCCGCAGTTTGCTCCGCGCTGTCGAAGTTTCTGCGATGTTCGCGAGCGTGTGAAGTTGTCGAAAATTAGTGAGAAAAGGTTTCGTTTGAGATGAGTCGTCCGTGATATTTAACAGAACCAAGTCGATTCTTCGAGATGGATATTGTTTCAGAAAATTCTATACGGCTGAAATAATCTTCTGGCTTCTTAACATTACTTAACTATCGTTTAGAATCGAAATTTTGCTTGAGAGAAAATCTGTTTCATATTGTATCTCATAAGGTTTGGCGATGTTTTACGAACGGTTATGTACGTTTAGCAATATTAAAATTCCTCGTGGTTGATGTCCTTTGAAATTGAAATATCATCTGATATAGTGCGCGTTTAAAATCAAACACTATGCACTTGGAATATCCGTGAAGGCCATTACTCTATAAAATCCCATGGAACTAATGTTCTGTGAAGTTGAAATTCCTTTAACGTCGATACTCTTCGAAAGAGAGTTTTCCGTTTAAAACAAAATATCTCTGATACTAACGTTATTGGTATCAACGTTAATTTAAGGAGCTATTGGCATCGAAGTCAAAATTATCGTAAAATTCAAATATAAATTTATATAACTCATTACTTAATTTTCCAACGGATCGATACAAATATATATTAATTGTATATAAAAATACGTATCTACGTACAACAGACTCGCGAATACGACCCTGAGAAATTAAAATCCTTAGTATTTTTTTTAAATAAAAAATTCCGTTAAACCGCTCTGTTCCGTACTACTGGAATTCAATGGAGTCAGTGGTCCACGAAATTAACATCCTGTAAGATCGACAACCTACGATATTCAGATTCGGGATAACGTAAACTCATTTATTCAAAATTGAAAATTTCGACAACGCTGCAAACGTTTTTAATCACGAGTATATTATTCTATCGTATTTATAACAAAGTTTCAGAAAAGTTGATAAAGCACTCTGTTCCATAAATATATTGCTTGCTTCGGCATCTTACGTACGACAACGATAGGAAGATTCGATATCAATGAAAGACAACGATCGAACCGATCGTGTCGTGAAACATAAAATACGAGATAGACGCTACATAACGCTAGCGAACAAATAATTCGATCAAACAATAGACAACGATAGACAAAAATAGATAGGCGGACGAGTTTCTTCGTAATACCGTTTGCTTTCTGCTTTGTGAAAATGTCCCGAAAAGTTTCAAGCGTATCGAAAATACGGGCTAATTACGCTCAAAAAGAACGGGGCCTTTTGTGTGGTTTGAAGGTGAGCACAGGTAAACCGTTACCTTAGAATCAACGTAGCTTTGCTACGATATAACGACCTCCATTATGCTCCTAACTAAATGATCATACGCTTACCGGTACCAAACGTTTTCGACGTAAAATCATAGAAAAACAAAGATATAGACATGTACTTTATTCGTCGAATATTCTAAGTGAGAATACAAAAGAGAACAAGAAAGATTTCGATCAATTACGTTGTATCTTTCGATAGACAGACGTAGAAGTGGCCAGTTTGTTTAAAGCTAACGGAATGTTATAGAAATAAAATTGTGAGAAATAGTAGAAGATAATAATGGATATCGTACGTCTGGAGAAATTAAAACGATGATTACATTTTTTTACGACGTTCGACTGAAACTGAGCATGTCTAACAATGATAAATTCTATCGTAAAATAATATAATTAATGTGTTCGCGATAAACTGTTATACTTTATTCGCGAAAGTTACAGCCACCTTCGAACTTGAAATTAAACTCTTCGATTTTACTCGTTATCAATTGTAAGAGATAAAATGTCCTCTTTTCAGTAGGATTACTCGATTTTCGAAATAGTAAATTTCATTGCTAGTGTAAAATATACCGTATATATATATATATATATACATATATATATATATATACATATATATATATATAGAAATAATATATATATATATATATATATATATATATATGTATATTATTTCTAATATATTATTTCTAATATTATCATTTCAATCGTTAATACGAGAATCGATTCCAGTATTCGCGTTACACTGCGTTAGAAGCTTATTTTAGCGTTCGTATTTGCGTTTGTCTTGTGACAAATTCGCCAATCATCTTATTTCACATATTCACATTACATAATTGCTGCTAATGAAACTGTGACGATGCGGATCTGAGAATAGCGGCAGGTCAGTTCTCGCTGCACAAGCACACAATAAGGGTTTATTAAGCATGCTAATATACCATATGCTTTCTCTGTTAATAGTTATGTCGTCATATGGACGAGAAGTACATAGACATCGGTAGCATTAATTCAAAGCGCAAGCTAAAACGTTACGTCCTGTTTCTTCGCTGATCGTGTTAAATTATTTTAAGAAATCGTATCACCGCAGTTCTTCTCTTTCTCCTTTTTTTTTTTTTTTTTTTTTTTTTTTTTTTTTAATGAGCGATAACGATTGCATAATATACGTTGATATTTAATAAGAAATTGCAGATTGGAAGCGACTGATATTCGTTTCGATATCTGTTTGAACGTTAATGTTAATAACGTTTAATGTTAGTAATCGTGGATTGCGCGATCAGTCTGATAATGAATATTTATCGAATTTGTCAAAAGTATAAATAAATAATTTTGATATAATCGATAAACTTTAATTAAACTGAAACATTTAGAAAACAAGCTAACGATTCTAACGTCTACAAATTTCGTTTTACCGCTATGAGATATGGCTGATGGTCTTTGAGATTTCAAACTATCAAGTACCAATACCAAACTTACTATAAAAGTAAGATTTCGCAAAAGGCAGCATATTACACAAATAATTTTCTTATAACATAGAAATTTTCAAGTCAAAATATTTATTTCACATTGTCACACAGACTAGTTATAATTTAAAAGAAAAAAAAAATGGACACAACTCGTCACCTAGTTTATTAGCCGAAGATACGTGAAATGCGGTCATAGGATGTGCAGCATTTATATTTAATTTCCTTATTCCGTCGTGATTAATCTGCACCGCATAGACAAAATATGTATCGAGCGCGCATCTTTCGATAATTTGTAGAAAAATACAGCTATATTTATCGCTTATTTTACGACACTTGTTCGCTTTTATCTCTCTAAATAATTTTGATTTAACATATCGTGGATAAACTTATCGATATTAAACGATAAATTTATCGATTTGAATGTCTCATATAAATCTGGAAGAAGTAAACTCTTTGTTTAATAATACGTGGAGCGTATCTTTACCAAAATTAACGACGAATCTTTGCCCAGGCTCGATTTCTCGAGTTATATAAAAATACGAATTTACGTAAAAATCCGCAACCTAATTATAAATTTTGCTCGTTCCTTCATTTACTTTCATTTATATCTATTTCTAACGAAAATTATTATCAAATTAAATAATCATTAAGCTGTCATAACGTTCGATGATTTGATATAGTTCTTAACAAACAGTCGCTAGTATTTAGCTTTAATTAAGCGAGTATATTCAAACGAAGTGAATCACGGAAGCGTACTACTTTTGCTAACGTTCTCGCTAGTTAGTAGATTACAGTTTATCAGATTGCATTATCGTTACGTCTGTATCTTACCTATCTTCATCCGGCGTTCCTGATTTCACCGGCATAGAAATAAACGTAAAAATTGCTACTCTGTAAATTGCGCACGTTGTTACGATTCGTATTGAATTTCAAAGAAGAGCGATATCCATATGTAAGTCCTTGTACGAACCACAAGATAAAGTGTTTCGGTTACCTTCGACTGTAAATTAGAGAGTCTTAATTATGCTTCGACTTGTGTTCATCGATAAAACCATGAAAAAACTTTATGGACGTGAGTATCGATAAAGTTCGTTAGGTTATCGCTACTCGCTTTCCGATTTTATCGGTCGTTCAATTAGTCTTTCGTTTAAGATCGATTGCGACTTAAACGATTCATGAAATTGATTAATCAATTAAATCGTCTATAATAATCAAAGTATATAGATATTGTGATATGCATGCTATTTATAAAAAATGTAACGAGTTGATTTCAATCAAATGAAACGCAGAGGCAACGTAATAATTATCAACACCAATTTACGGAAGAATAAGTTCAGCACTAATAGGATCAATTTTAACCACTCGATGTTAACCATTACGCAGAGTTTAATTAATCGTTGCAGCAATTGCTTGCAGGGATTTCTTAACGAAATCCTGTTTAATACTTGAATTCAATTGAAGAAATTACCGTTTACGCTTGATCTCGTCAATTGCGAGTATGTCTACTTTCCTGGCTGCGCGATCTTATAGCCGAATAACTTTAAATAATAATAATTTTAAATAATAGCTATCTTCAAAATTTCTATGGTATATTTGTTATATCTAGATTTAATGTCGCAAGTACGATGCCTCATAAAAACATTTGATTAGTTAACAGAGAAAATTTTGATCAATGAAACTTTTTCCATTAGCACGCGGCTATCGTGATTGTATTGATAAAATTTGAAACCAAGCCAAAAACGTATATACAGATTGCGAGATATTTAACGTAAACACGCACAGCGTTAGTAAAAAGTTGGCACACCACACGAATCGTAGTCCTCAACACACATATGCCTAATTGACGCTAACGACGGCTCACTATGTATGCATATATAGCGGCACAATGTAGCGAATAGCTCAACTAGTTCAATGTGAGAATTTTCAAGATAGCCTAATCAAATTTTAGTAATGAGATTTGCTAATATGCTAAAAGCCCAAATTCTGTATTTATTAGATCGCGAAACATTCGTTTTTCGCTCTGTTAACGAATACATCGCCAACGATACGTAAACCGGAAAGAAGGAAGAAGCGCAGGAAAGAGAACAAAGTAAGAAACGAAATACATAATCGTGTCGGCAGTGTCGTTGTTCCGCGATCCATGAAAAAGGAATCAGAGAAAGTACAAGTTCGTGGAGTCTGGAATTTCGCGAGCAAAAAGCAGATATAAACTATTTACTTTCCGCAATGCTTCGGCTTTTTCCCATTCGAATCGTTCCACTAACCTCTCTAGCTCTTTGAATCGTAACGGAATAAAACTGACGGGTCCATTACTTATCTTCCCTCCGACGAACGAATTTTAGTTTCAACATTATTAATAATGTCTTTAAAGTGTAATTAACATCACTTACGATATTGCCAATTTAAGATCTACAAATTATTTTAATATCTCTGATTTCAAAAGTATTTAAAAATCTTACGTATTTGCTAATAATATTTCTAATTTGATATCTCTGCAATGTAGTTCAATTCTCGCGGAAATTTTCTTAGAAATATCTAGAATTTGACGTGCTTAACTCGGTTTCTAATTCTTTTCCATTAATACACGCTGCCAATTCAATGACACGAGTGTATATATTTTTTCAGAGATACCATACAAAGAGATCGAAACGGCTGGAATTTAGCTCAAAAGCAGAACGGCCTCAATAAGTAAGTTTTATATCATATTTGGCTGGCTCAGGATTATAACGATGTAAGTCAACGTTTTAAGAACATTAGTTATTTAACAATCGTTAAAAGAATTAGTCGTTCGATTTGATAATTAACTAGGCGATAATTTCGTTCCTCGTTGCAACGTGATTCCTTGATTTTTAAAATATATGTGTATGTGCGTGTGTACAGGCCGAGGGATTGAATGTTTTTATAATAATGAAAATAAAACAGCTCAATTTGTAAACAATAGCGCCGAATTGACTTACACTACTATGGTTTTCGGCCCGCCATTTGATGCCTTCCTAAAAAAAATCTTTACTTTTAATTTATTGAATTATTAAAAAAAAAAAAAAAAAAAAAAAAAATGACAGTGGACAGACATCGTATCTTTTTGGTATTGTACATTTATTCGCAGATAATACGAACATGTGACACATGCACTACAACACGAATCTAAGACTACGAACATGTGACACTTGCAAAAGTTTCACATTCGATAGGATAGAGGTACTCACCGACATACGTTGCTGCAATGTACGATAATAATATATCCAAAGGTATACAGTACTCGCATTTTTCTTCTTGAAAGTTCAATGTTAGGTCAGGTTCCGGCTCGTTGTGATATGTTAAACCTCACTGAACACGAGAAAATAACGATCATTATCACCGCACCTACCGTGGAAAATCGTTTAGCGATTGCAGTTATCCGGCGACTATAGACCGTATTTACTGCTTAGGACTTACAAATTTTCACCAAACCGCTACTGCGTAGTTCATAATCACGTAATAATCCATTTTATTCGAACGTCATTTGATTCAAATCAATATCGTTCGCTTTTTAAAAAATGCAGCATAATTTTTAAAACGCTGTACTAGCTTTCATCAGGAAATAAAAAGACTGCTCGAATTCGAAATTGCAACGTACCAATCACAGTACGAGATATTCGGTGATGACTAATAGCGCATCTTAGAATGTTTTTATCGATATACGATCGATAATTCGATCCAGTGTACACGTTAACAACACTAGTGCCACCACGAATTTAGTTTGAAGGATACATAACTATTAAATGTAAAACAGAATTCGATTACTTTGATTTAAAAAATGACAGACAGAACGAAAAGCCATCAAGGATCGAAATATAATCGCAGACAGACTGTCAGGTAAGTGCTACATTTCCCGCGCGAAAGCAATAAACGTCTTAACCTATTTTATCATGTATATTGTAAAGAGAATTCAAACTGACAGCATCCACCGTGGTTCTTCTAATCGACATCGTGCCATATTTAATTTCTCGGAAGGTTGTAGTATTTTCTCGTTTCTAAGCTCAAACTTACTTTGTACACTTAAGCGGTATATCGGTTACACTTTGGTGTCACACGATGTTATTGTTACTATCCTTTAGAAACATTGTCTGTCTTTTATTTCATCATTATCGTTTGTCGTGTATGAATTTTTCGTATTGTCTCGAAAGAGTTACATTTGCGAAAGGGTTCTCAACTTTGCTAATGTAAGTAAGGTGTTAATAGTATTGTAATATTTGTTACAATATCAATTGATCATATATATGAACGTGATTTGTATAATATAATATTATACGGTATACTATGTGATGTGATGTGACGTAGGTTAAAAATATCAATATGAAATTTTTAAATCGTAGAGAATGTCAAGTAACTAGCTGATTTTATTAATTGGAAGGCGGCGTCTTTTCAAGTGTCCGTAGATATTATCGAATAGTTTGTTATACAATATTTCACTTACATAATTTATTTGTCCGTTTGCCTAATATTACAGCGATAATTTCGTATTTGGTATTAATTTGTGACTCGAATTAAAAGAATTAAGTTATTTCTAGTAAAGCGTTATCGTACTCATTTTTATTGAAACATGCGCATACATTTTAACGCGTTTATAATTTATAGATTATTGATAAATAGAATTATGGAATACAACATTTCTCTTCTCGAATACATTACTCTAAATGTTACTTATAATATTTTTACTTCTGTTTCTAGCGAATCTTATCGTAATGCTCTTCAAGCTTTCATAGATCGAAGACGAATCTCCGACGACGTGGACATCGAAGTACCTTGTAGTCCCGACAAGAAAAGGGCAGACTTTTTGGCAAAAAATAATAACAATAAATCCGACAATGAACGGAACTTACGAGAATCGAAATCGATCGTACCAGGTGTACCGCATATATTGGCTCCTGAGATTTTTGAAATCGGATGGGTAGCGGGTACGGAAGATCGATATCTGGAATTGATTTTTGCAGAATGGCAAAATACACGAGTTTCACTGAAGAGGCATTCGCATCCGGAATGCAAAGATGCTGTGAAAGCGGATTTAGATGTGCTTTCGTACGTACCGATCGATACTCTATAAAACGATTGACATTTATCGATACGTTTCTCTCATTTTATCCTCGAGAATATGATTTTATATGAAACAGTTTACACATGTTGCACCCTTTACAATATGACGCAACTGACAGTTTAAAAAAGAAAAATAATTAATTTTTTGTAATATCTATGTCTCTGTTTAGGGAGATTCGACACCCTAACGTGCTACTGTTAATGGCCAGTACCTTCACAGACGATCATGGTCTAGTCTCTATTTTCGAATCCATCGATTGTACCCTTTATCATTACATGCACGATCAGGGTGAACGAATATCTATACAAGGCATTGCGAAATGCGGAGGAAGACTGTCCGATGCTTTAAGACATTCTCACATGCGCGGATACGTGCACAGTGCCATCAACTCGCATTGCGTCTATTTGGCTTCTAATGGTGTCGTGAAACTAGGTGGATGGGAACTGGCCATGCATATCAACAGTGTAAGTGAACATATTCATCTTTTTATGGTGGTGTATGACACACGTTGATTAATTACTTTGCTATTAATTACTTAGTCAATATTTTTATAACATTTTAACGGCTTGTTCGTCCCATGCTATATCGGAAACGTACTTTCAGAGTACCGTGTTATAAGAGGATTGGGTGTACTAATAAATATCTCATCAATGACGTTTAACGATATCAATATAACTTATGTTTCTAACATTTCCGTAATGCGATTTAAAAGCGTCAGTGGCCGACTTGCGCGTAAATAATCCACCAGAAAATGTCTCCTTAATATTACTAATGCGTAACACCTCGGATAGAATCGTAAAATTTAGGATCTATATTTACTTTCTACTACATTATTTCGACCAATGTTATTTGCCATTCTTTGACGATCTCTTCTCATGGACTAAAAATCTAAGAATAGAATAACGTAAAATGAGAGATCAAGCACTGTTTCATAATCGCTATTCCGTACGATTTACGAAATGTAAAACGTGAAGTCTCCAGCTTATCAACGCTCGTTGATGTAATCGCAGTCAAAAAAAAATCTCAGTCGATCAATTTTTCTTTCCTATCACTTGGCTCTTTCTCGATTGGTACTCAAGTACGCAAAGCAACTGTTTCGTATTTATTGTCAAAGGATAATTAATTTACCTATCAGCGTGCATCTCAGAACTTTATTCAAACAAAATAGCACGTTCGTAATAAATTGTTAAACCAGGTTGCGTTAAAGCATCTCAATAAATCTTTGCGCTGCGCATTGTTCCGCGGTCAATGAAGAAATTGATTGTCATGGAAAAATAATGATATGGCGAGTTACTCGTTCGTCATCGGACGAAATTAATTGAAAATAATCCATACGTGTCGAACTATTGTGCAAACTGATTTTTACAAGCTGTGACTACTTAACAGTTCTTCTTTTTTTTTTTTTTTTTTCTTTATAAATCCTCAGGAATTGATTCGAGCGGAATATTCGTGAACAAATATCTATCGGTGTATTACCTCTTCGCACAATGTGAATCGACTTTCACAGAGCCAGCAGCAATTATTCTTTTGTGCGTGAATCGTCGGGTTATTAACGAAAGAAAGAACCTAGTCACAAAGAACAATAAAGGTAAAAAATCGTGTGTTGAAAGTTGGTTTCACTATTGGAAGTTAACGAACTGATTATGTTGCGGTAGATGGAGGATTGATGAAAAATATAATAATTCACACGTTGCGTAAGTATACTACCGAGATTTCGGCTATTTCAGTGGAAGGTTTAAGCGCTTAAGAGTTGAAATTACATTTCGTATCCATTAAATTATAATATATGTGATTTATTTTATAATACGACACGTGCATCGTATAACGATATTTAATATCTTTTAACTAATATTAGACGCTCTTTTGTACCCGATTTTTACTTTATACCTACAAAATCTCGATCGATTCGAAATGCGAAGAAAAAGCTTCTTCCGACATACGCGAAATCCCCTAATTATCATTTCGTGAACTACACACAGCTGACATTAAGTATAACGTCATATCCGTTTTTTCATTGACGCGCCCAACAGTATTTCGTAGCAGGAAATTGTCGGCATCGCTTCTCACCAAATGTTCATTTTTGAATAAAGTCGCTGTACCGTGACACTCTTAATTACGTTCAGCGGATGAAACATGGAAATTTACGCTAATCATAGGTGAATCTGTCGTGTACATTATTTTTGAACGCATGACTCGATCTAACTTCGTATATCGTCTTTCTCATCTGTGTTTCTGTTTCACCATAAACAAAACGCTTAATATATCTTTTAATTTTCCAACCAAGAGCCTATGTCTGTATTTCCAAAATATTTTATCGTTGAATTCCTGTATATTTAAGAAACTCCACTCGATTAGCAAACTTACGTTTTCGCATATATATATATATACATATATGGATACTTCTCTGTGGTAAAGCGTTAGAAAACGTGA
The DNA here is from genome assembly GCA_014825975.1 of Bombus haemorrhoidalis. Lineage (NCBI taxonomy): Eukaryota > Metazoa > Arthropoda > Insecta > Hymenoptera > Apidae > Bombus > Bombus haemorrhoidalis. The sequence continues at coordinate 11,456,079 of CM026172.1, read as the reverse complement.
TTTTATCATTTATATACTACGTACTTTAGGTATTATGCCTGAAATCAGTGCTGCAGATATTTTTACGAAGAGAATTATACTAGAATGTGCGTGCGCGTATGCGTGAATCGACATAGCTCTCTAACATACACGCGAAGGTTTGAATAAATTCTGTGAATTTTGCACAATCTTCCATCTCGATTCGCGCTCAGTTCCCACGGATATTTTTTACAGCAACGCCTAATGTTGCAATGTACGCGCGTATTATAATGCAAAGATACTTTACATGAAAATGAAAGATATCTTAATATAACTCTAAACGTAATACAGATGTATAAAAGTTTTATTTAGTAATAGAAAATAAAGAACAATGAATAGGCTTTAAAAAAGTCAAGAAATATTTTGTAACCGTATAAAGATATCTTATATAATGTACGCCGGTGTTTTTTTTTTTTTTTTTTTTTTTTTTTTTTTTTTTACCAATATAACATCTACCTTCTCGAATACACAATTTATATATATATATACACACACACAAGTGCCATTGAGAAGCATTTCTATTAACTTTCTTTTGACAAGATTGTATTTTTTTAATTTCACTATAGCCAAAACCAGAGAGAGAATACGAGGAACGTTTAAGAAACGAGATTTTTCGCTGGCAAGCGCCAGAACTTTTTCACAGTTACGAACCATATAAACAGAGCGATGTATACGGACTGGCTTTATTGATTTGGGAAATGTGTACAAGTAAGTGTCCAATCAAATTAGATGGATCGAATCGTCGATCCTTCTTCCACTATTTCTTTTTTTTTTTTTTTTTCTTTTTATAACACGTCCGATTCGTATAACAATCCGAAAGGAGTTTTACGTATTCGAAGAATTTCATACGCATCATACGATTCCTTCGCCTGAATCTGAACGATTAGGAGATTGACTTTTCGACCAGAAACGTCACCACCAACTCGATATAAAAATGAAACAGGTTCGGAACGAATAAGGAAACGAAATCACATTCGCTGAGATTTCAATAGTTCTAAACGGATTTGATTGAGCGTGATTTTCGTGACGCTGCGTTTATTAGACGCGATAAACGAAGTTTCATTAAGTATTTCAATTATTTCAAAATACTTATTTATAACAAGCAGGATAACATACGCGCGTCTGATGCACGTTTGCTTTTTAATAATAAGTGAAATAGCAGCAACCGTATTTCCGTCTCTTGTATTTATAATCAATTATATATTTATATCGTAATTTTATATTAGATTGGATTAATTAAGATCTACCGGTGCAATCTGTAGCGCAATCGATCGCGTTCAGAGCGTGGCAAATGGCCGCGTACGCGAAGAATATTCAAACTTAATTCTCTCTTCAAGAACGAAGCTGCTAAGTGTATATTTTCGTTTTATTATTTCATAAGGAATCCGTCTGTGTCCGATCGTATTACCCGTACAGAAACACCCTGCGGTTTAATGCTTTCTATGTCGTTATTTTTTCAACATATTCTAAAAATAAAAATTCGATCCTTTTGGATATATATCGTCTGAAATTTGTACATCCTTCGTTTTTTGTATAAAAGCTCTGCAACGACTAATTTTAGTCCTTGTATCGTACATTAATAAATATCCGTATGGGTAAAATTATGAATCGCTTGATAAGCAAGTATTGATTTTTGATTAATAAATAGTGCATGTACCATGGAGTGGACATAGTAAAGCGGACGTGGAAAGACAGTACGTGCATTGGAAACGTGGTGTTATTATGGATTTATATGATTTTCCACCATTGTTGCATAATTTGCTGGACGCTGGACTACAACTAGATGTTAACAAAAGGACGCTGGATATGGATAGAATGCGTAGATTTCTCCAGAGATTGGAGGTACGTCTCTGTAAAAAAAAGAAACTTCGTTAAAATATTAAATCTCGTGACGTGTTATTCAATCCAGAAATATAGTATCAATGAGATTTGTTATTAGGTAATTTGAAAAATTATGTAATATCGATCTGATCTGGTACACTTTTACACTTTTCCATTAAATTTCGATTAGATATGATAGAGGAATTTTATTTGCGCGCAGTTTTCGCTTTTAAAAACTCCAAGATCTTTGTAGATGCCACGAATTTCTATCGAACATGTATCATCAATTTTAGACGCAATACGAACGTGAAGAACCAGTTTATGTCGACCAATACGTGAACAATAATAACGAAGCTGAAAATATTTATATTTTGCCAATAAAAAAATCTCCCATGTCGAAAAATAAGGGTACGAAACAGACAAAAAGCGTTTCGACCAAACAGTTATCTCATTCCGCGATAAGTCCAGACCCTTCATCGAGGCAACATTCGTATTCAAGGAAGTCAATATACAAGCAAAACGCAAATCAAAAAGTAACACCTGATATCGAAGAAATAAATTTCTTTGCCGACGATGTTAAAGGCAACGCTAGAAACGATATAGAGAAAAACACGAACATTTTTAGCAATTTGCAAAATAATTATAAAAAGATTAACCATCTGACTTCTGACGTAGAAGCGTCAGATATTCGGAATGAAGAGTTTAATGCGCAAGAAATTTTGCAACCGTGGAACAATACTTATAGAAAAGTCAAAGCACCGCAGGAAGCGACGGAGTCTAGGACAACGTCGGTTTATTCCTCGCCGTTGTTAGAATCTTCAGACGATGAATCCTACAAAGACGCAAGAACTAACTTAAAACAACTGAAAGAGATATTGGCAAATAAAAGGCAACGTTTCTTCTACGGCAGCGAGTCGTTACACGCGTCTCCAAATATAAGTACGTATACCTTTCTTTTCATTCGTATTGTTCGAAAACTGTTTCGAAATCATTCGGAGTCTGGTAAATACAATGGCAAAAGAGTTATAATTCTTTCCTGCAACTAGAAGAATTAAAAAAGGGCGAAGAATCAAAAAATTGGGAGTATTTTTTATTAAGTTAAAAAAACGAATTAAAATTCTAATAACGGTTTAATCGTTCTTCCGAATGGTTATTTGTTAATTTTTAAAAGATACAAATATAATGCTAATAAGATATTTAAATAAATAATATATTTCAATTATTACAACACTGCTTTAGATAGTTTTGTAATCATTTTAAATCAGGTCCGACCAGTAAAATGCTCACTAAAGTAAAAAGCAAGGATTACGAACCACATAAACCAGCCAGCCACAAAACTAGCTTAGAACCAAAATACAGTAAATCCCTTAATCAGTATGATCCGACTTACTTGAAACCGACGTTTCAACAATATCGTAAGGTACAATTCTCTTTAAAATTAGTTTAAGATACTCTGCGCTCTACTATATCGTTCTTCGACAAGTAACATTGAATCTCGTTATATTCTAATACGTGCTACAGATTCCTTATTTACATACTCCTGAGGGCATTAAGGATGCAATAATACAACCACAAGTATTGAATTCCAACCCACGAACCTTCTTCGAAACATCTTTATGGAGAAAGGAGAAGTTAATTTGCTTATCTAAAATGAGAAAAATGCATACCAATGAATCTGTAAGAATTTATATTATTTTGTTTTTGAAAATCCTAGAAATCTTTACGATCGTATACTTTATAATTACAGCCACGCTACCTTGCAGAACAGATAGAGGATAGCGATACTATCTCCGCTGAAGCTGCGACTAAAAATCAAACAGAAAAATCGACAGAATCCGTTTCCATCAACAATATTACTTACGTCGTAAAGAAAAACTCGGAAGGTAATAAATTAATCTAGTAAAAATAAAATGTTTTTCCAATCTTCTTGTCTCAGATTGAAATAATAACAGTATCCCTGTTCAACTAGTTTTGAAAAGTTACTATTCTGTTATAACGTTCTAAAATTTATAACATTTTCTTATCTTTAGTGTAACAATTAACCTTTATGATAAAACGATTAGTCACTAAAACAGAGACCAGCCCGGGAGCATCCGACCAAGTATACGAAAATATAAACAATTCAACGTCGGCCACCAGTCTTCAGAGCGAACCCTTGCGAGTTTTAAAAGATGCTTTGGACCGAGCTACAAAAATTGTGCGCTCTGTTACTCCAAATAGTAACGATTCGTGTTCGTCTCCTACATTTAAATACTCTTGTCGGGACTTTGAAGCAACTTTGGGCGATAATCAAGCCAAGAAGGATATTTTCGAAAATCTGTACGATTTACAAAATAACAGCGACGACGAGGAAATTAGAGCTATTGAACGGTCAATGACAAAAGACAAATCATTTTTCTTCGATATGTCTAATGTAAATAACCCGATGATTAGCAATGAAACACAAAGCGAGTCTAGTAATAATAACGGCATTAGCCTTACCAATATCGAAAACTACAGCCATTCGTACGACGCAACGAATAGCAGAAATTTTGTTTGCGAATCAATTGCTGAAGTGTCGAATGAATTCAACGCTTCGTACACTGATACAATATCAGAAGAGAAAAAGGCTGAATCTTCAGACAATAAAGTAACTAGTATTAAAGGAAACGCCAAAGCCACCGAAACTGCGCAAATGTCTGAAATACCCGTTCAGGAAAGCGATGTCGAAACTAAGATAGAAATTAAGGAGAATGAACAGAAGCCTGTTATGACAAATCTTGATTTTACGTTTATGAACGATACTACGAGATACAGAAACTGCAAAACGTGTCATAACAGTAATTTATCAAGGCGGCGTTCTTTACCAGCAACGTTGAGCCAATTGAGAATAGCCAACAACTCGGCCTTAGGGAAATTACCTATACGCAGAGGGGTAAGCTATTTATTCAATAAAAGCTGTAGTACGCTGTATATATGTGCTCTACATGTGCTTTAAGCATTTATGCAATTAATTATTTTGTAATTCCTTAATAATATAAATAAAAGGATACATTCGTATAAAAATGCAATAAAACAGATATTAAAAGCTATTATATTTTCAACGATAATTAATGGAAAAGCATTAAATGACAAATATTTAATTTACTTATATTGTTACAGGATATTCCGGACAATACCGTCGAAGATTTATACATAGACGACGAATTTGGTGATGAATTAAACATAAATATGGTTTTGCTACATGATGGTTTATTACTTGACGAGGATTTCTTATCCGAGATATCGGAGCTATAGATTACTATAAAATAATAATTATCAGTTACGTTATTCTAATACTGCTAATAATTTATTATACTTTACTTTTAAAAAATATAACCAATATTACATAGTTATAAAGTTCCAATTCAGTTGGAATACGCGGTATCGACAAATAAACATTTACACTTACTTTATATTCGTTTTCAAAAAATATTCATATATTTTGCATTTTGACATGTGTACGACAGCTAAAACGTAACTATGTATTTCTTCTTCGTGTAAAATATATCATTAAGTACTGTAAAGTACGAATACACACACGATAATATTTTTCATATATAACATAAATGTAAATAATAAATACCATTTATATAAAATTTGCAAAATATTAGAACAGATGCTTTTAACATTACTTCCTAATTATAATAAATAATAAATTATAATAAATACATACATATATATATATGTATATATATATATATACACACACACACGTACAAAAACAAAATATTTTAGTTAATAAATACGATAATTAGTGTCTTAAATGCAATGTATTTGCAATATAAAAAATACATAATATATCGCGAAAAGGAAGAAGAAGCTATTGTGTAAAATAGATTTTATATTTCCTACACCATACTTGTAATTTTTCCAACTCAGTAAACGAAATTTTATTCTTTGTTGAGATTTTAGTTTATCAGAAAAGCATTTAAAGTACGAGAGTCAGTTAAATTGCTAGGCCAAATACAGAAACGATACAATACATTGTCTTGTTTTCCCAACGCACCGTACAACTACCATCGGTAGCATTATCCCAATAGCAAGAACTCGCAGTATGCAGTCCTGCTCCATTTTTTTGCATTATAGTACAAGTCACTAAAACAATTTTTTTAATTCGATGAAAGATAAATTATTTAACTAAAATCACTAAATTGGTACTTATGAACTATAAAAATACATACCTATATATTTATATGGCTTTTGAAGTTTTGTAAGATTTCCCAAACATCCTTCGACGACATTCGAGGTCCACTGATTTACTTTGTTATGTTGATAAGCATTCCCACCAATAGATACTTCAATCGCTTCCTTAATAATTTTGCTTACATCATCGACCACAAATTGGGTCTAAAACGTTAAAGTACTCGCTAAACTATTATATAGAGATATCAGTCATTTAAATCAAATGTGGATGTACATATAAAATAAGCTATCAATATCAAGGTAACGGTAATTTTTGTCATTAAAATAAACATCGTTTATAATAAATAAACATATAAAAAAAGCATTAAAATGTGAATCTATGCTATATATTCACATATTCTGACAGTTCAGAAATAGACACATATTTTATTTGAAAAAGAGAAAAATACTAACCTCTTCTTGCATATCTTCCATCATCTTGTCAAACTTTTAATAAATTGCACACCAATGACTTTTATATTAATCCAAAAATAATTACCCCTTTAATCAAAATACGATTAATAGATTGACATCGCCAATACTGTTAGAATATTAGATCATTTTTAATAATAATACACACTATTACAAATAAAAAATTACACGCTTTATAAATTATATTGGATTAATCATATCTTTTCTCACCTTATATATTTTTGTACACAAAAATACCGGCACAAGTATATTATAAGACGTATTGCAGTTTCATCAGCAACACCAAAGAAATATCTAGCGACAACTACCGCAGAATGTAAATTGATTACTGTCGACTGTTGAACATTGCATATTCGTTCAGATGTTTGACATGTCAATTTCAAATAGTTTTAAATTCGAGGAAATAATTCAGTATAAAATATAAAGAGTATCTTATCGAACATAATATTTTATATTCTTTTGTTAATTTAAGTACACCTTCCTTAAAATATTAACTCATGTTTTTATAGATTGTACGGTACGCAAAAAAAATTGTATAGGTTAAGATAATTACACGTCACAAACTACTTGATTCGTTTAAAATATCTTACTTTTATTAAAATATTTATTAGCATTAGTAGCAAACAATACAACGTGTTAGTACGTAATATTATTTCGGTATTCAATTAATTAATAATTTTAATAATTCCTTCATTGAGTATCAAATTTATTGCATTAATAATTAGATAATATACAATAATAATAGCAAAACTACAGATATCCATACAAATTTTCAATACCATTCAATTAGTATTATCATAATGCTATTGAAATTGCTATTGAAATAATTTTCAATTTAACGTATATACATACTGTTCATCCATGGTAGTATTTCTTGTTCTATTACGACACCTACATATAACTATGCCAAGTAATGTATGTAAAAGAAATCATTGGTTCGAGGATTTTTTATGATTCGCGAAACTTTTATAATTTAAATTACGGCGGTAAATCGATATATTATGTTGACTATCGACAGCACGGTGTCATTATAGCGCACATGCCCACTGTACATTGTTAGACATATATATATATATATATATATATATGATGTTCAGTAACTGTTAGTGAGCAACTGTTAATTTTTGCAAAAATATTGTTATTAAATGAATATTATAAAATTATACATATTTTGAAACAAGTTGGTGAATCCGTAATATTTATTTGTGAGACAAGGGATATCATTCATACGTGAAACTGCATAATAAAAATGTTACGTCAACGTTGTACCCGCATGATATTCAAACAAATTTTTGAGAACAAAAGTGTTTATAGACCGTTAAAGGTTAACGTGACACGTTCGTTTTATGATAACTATGAAGTTATCAATCACTTTATAAAGTATTTACGTAAACGACAAATTACTGTTGGAACAAAAGCAGAAACTTACGGCAAACACGTTTACGGTCCACCACTAGGGATGTTTATAAAGCTAGATGCACCTAATGTACATGATTTTGTTGCATTACGTCTACAGCATTGGTGGAAACGTCAAAAAGAGAATTATAAGGAATATATCGAAAAAAGACAATATCAAAAGTATATCGTAGCAGGTCCAAATTTGGCAGCAGCTAAATATGTTATAGAGTGTAGTGGTAAAATAAGGTTCAAAAATCACAATGAATGGATAGATAAAACTAAGAAGAGTGAACTTTCAAAATTCCCAGATGAATACGATGAAAACTTTATTTTAGAGGAAATAGATTTCAATGGATATCCTATACGATATGAACATCTTGATTTTATTTTTAATCTCTATGATTTAAGAACGCTAAGCTTCAGAGGTTGTAAAACAATTAATGATTGGTCGTTGGATAAATTGGCTGCAGAATTTCCAAATTTAGAGCATCTTGACATATCAGAATGTGAAAATGTAACAGAAAAGGGACTAGAAGCACTGTATAGAATGCCTAACTTGAAGAAATTAACTGTAACTAATTTTTATGGAACTGCAGCATTCGATTTAACTTGTCTCTTATTAGAAGATGTCAATCCATATCTAGAATGTCAAATTCAGCAACCAAAATACAAATCTTTACCTAAACAATAATATATATGAGAAATCTAATTAATAATAATAGTATAATGTATTTCTTAAAGCATAAATTGCTACGTAATGTAAAATTGCAGTATTTACATATTACATGTTTCACGCAAATACTAAAAGTGTTTTATCAATTTATTTTTTTCCCTGCGTCTTTTTGCATAATGTAATTCTGCTTTGTTTGTGATTCCATAAGCTTTTATATTTTCATTGTCATTTATTAATCTAACATTCTCAAAACATAGATGATACTTTTTCCAAATATGTTTCCAACTTATCTTTTTTTTAACTTTCTCCCTCTTAAGAGATAAATTTGTATGTCGTTTTATAGCTTTCTTGAGATCCAGGACCGTAGTGTGGTGAGGGGGTACCTAAAATCATAAAGAATCAATTTAACCTGACCCTGATTCAAAAATTGTTATAAATTGCTTCCCTAACTTTTTTCTTTATTTCAATTATCAAACATAGTAAATGTTATATACAAACAATGTCAAATGTATAATAACGTAATACAAAATATAACAAATATATAAAAAGTTATTTGAAAAATGTTTCACCACAATTCCAAGTTTTGGTAGTTCTCCACGATTCAAATACAAAGTTATCGCTTGTCCTTGTGCAACTGCAATTTGAGCTTTGAGCTCCTCGATAGTAACATCCGCCGGTAGACCAGAAAGTAACGGATCACTTTCAATTATATTACGAATTGCTCCTTTTGTTAACTTGACTAATTCATCATGATCAAGTTCTGTGCATTTATCGATTATTTCTTCTTTTTCCATCAAATTATTTCCCTGCTCTTCTTTTGATTTAGCATTTTGGAATGTACACTGAATTTTATCCATAATTTCTGTATATCGTGATTGAAAATACTGTAAACATTGAATGCATAAAAAAGATATTAAATAATAATAATATTAAGACTTCGTGCTTTGTGTAAATCATGTAATATTCTAAGTTGCATCGTTTTGTGTGTGTGTGTGTGTGTGTGTGTGTGTGTGCGCGCGCGCGCGCCTATATATGTGTGTGGGGTGTGTGTAGTTAGAATGTGCACATATAAATACATAAAATACCTGTTATACGTAGAAAACATTGAGAAGCGGCGACTTCCTTTCACACGGAGCTGACGCATGCGCAAATAGTATTTATTAGTGCATTGAGGGCGCGGTTGTCACCGATCAATCTCGGTTGCATTTATATGTGTGTGTAGTTGTGTGTATCTATGTATGTATGTAGTTCATCCTGAAATTTTGTGGATATAGCGCGCGATACTTAGCTACTACTAAGCGATACTAAGCTAGCTTGTGTAAGTTGTGTTACATTTCGATATTTGTCAAAGTGTGGTGATTATTCGTTATAATTGTACGCTCGCGAACGCACGGAAAATTTTTTCGTGCTTGAGGTCTATTGATATTTAAAAGAATACTGAAATCAAAACATTTATCAAGATGACGATCATCACAAAGGCCATTACTGAGAAGAAGGAACAACCGTTGTTTATTGCGGAGAATTCAGCGGTTAGCATTATTTTGATATTTATCAAACTCTAACATTAGTGGTATTTTAATGTTGTTAACGATGAAACATTAATAGAAATAATCGCAGAAATTTTTTAATCTAGTTTGCTCTTCATAAATAAATATTCATCATGTTATCGAATTTATTGTTTCCCATGAATTTTATTCATTTTCAATAAATTTATTTGCGTGTGTAAATGTAATTTTATCTTTGTCTTCTGCACAGTGCTGCGTATTTGATACATTTTATGACGTCGTTTAATAGTTCGTTACACGTATTCACCATTATCGCAGACCAGCGGCGATATGGTGGTGGTGGGATTGTAAAATTGATATAGATAGATGGGAGTTCATTTCTACAAAATTACTGTTCCCATTTAGTTAATCGTTGTGAATATTAAAATGATATTTTTTTCTTCATCAAACATTGTTTCCATCAAAACTCATGAAATCGATATATGAATTCGATATAAATAAATATCATTATCTAAATAGGAAAATGGTAAACGGGATGCAGAGGCACAATGCTTGAAGTCCGATGTGGGAGGTCATTATTTTGTTTCCCGGAGAAGCATTTACCGCATTCATGTGACCGCAACATTTTTACTGTTCCTCGTTGCATTGATGATTCTGATAATCGGAGTCATAGGTGGATTATACATATACAAACAATATGCTAGAACACAAATGCACAGATTCAAAACTGGATGGTACAGCATTCCTTATGATAAATCGAGCAAAATACCTTATACCAAAGATGCAGTACACGAAGGCTTGGTAGCAGATTCTAATTTAATTATACAAGGTTTGAGAAGAGCTACAGAACAAGAAGCTATGGATATTATGAAAAATATTGACTCTGGTTTGATTATAAAAGGTTTGAGGAGAACTACAAATCAGGAAGCTATGGATATCGCGAAAGATGTAGATAAAAGCTTCTTCAAGGAACGATTTGAGATCGATTTGGAAAATGAGCACTATGAGAAAATTGATGTGCCAGATTTCCGTGGCGGGCGTCAAGGTCGATTTGTACATGATTTTAACATTGTAAGCATGTTGAAATATGTATTGTATAAAGTATCTGATAGAAAGAATATATTGCTCTGTATAATTTATTTCTTTGTAGAATAAAACTGGCATAATTGATATCGATGGGCAATGTTGCTTTGTGATGCCGCTTGATCGTCAAGCAGTTTTACCACCGCGCAATATGTATGATCTTCTCAGAAAAATGTATAATGGTAATTTTCGTATATTTCGTAAAACAAATGAATTCGAATTTGAAAACAAGTAATATAATAATATATTATTTATTTGTATAATGCTTGCAGGTTATTACGAAGTAGACACAGAAATTGTGCGTAAAACAATGAAAGTGGTTACTCCACCAGTCTCTGATTTATCAGTTGTTGGGACATATATAGCTCGTGAATGTCAGGATTTACCAACATATATGCTGTCAAAAGTAAATTCAAACGGTCTGTATATTCGATACTATGCAATGGTTGTTTAATATCATTGATCGTATTAACGTATATATCTTTATTTCGCAGTTGTTAAACGTAGCATATCAAATGGAGTATTTGGACAATTTGCGGGAAAAAATATCATAGAATTTGACATTTTGAACTTAGAAGATATAAATGAATATAACAAGAAAAGTCCACAGAATTGAACAGAAGGAATTTATAATTATTTTAGAATATTTACCGTTGTAGATCAATGTAAAAATTATATCCAATCCAGCAAACTTAGGTAATTTCTCTGTAAATTGCTACAAATCGTATTGCCACCAACTTCATATTTTTTAAAATCCATGAAGAACTACTTATTTTTAAATATACATTCACTTTCAGGACGTTCATTAAGTCTTCCCATCATTTCCTATCTTAGCTCCAAATCAGTAATGCTATAATAAAAATAAGATATGTTAGTTATCGTACATCTGTTTAACATTTTATGAGAGTTTAATTCAGTAGCATGCTGATTATAAATGGCTGATGCGGTTGCAGAACTATTGCATTTTTACATAAACGTGTGTCAAGTACATATCCAACTTAAGTAACAGTGAAATGCCAGTGGTGCTTATTTATAAGGTAGAACTACATTTATTTACTTTTTATGCTTAAATTCTTTGTCGAACGGTTCTAGTAAAATGATAGAGATAATTCATATTAAAATTGTTGTACACCTAATACATAGTTATACAATCGAATGACTAATAATTGTACAAACTAGCACGTTATCTTATAAATCGTATACTGATTCTATAAATCACGGATTTAAATGTTTTTATGAAAAATAATTTACACTTTCAACCGTTTATGAACAGTTGTAGTTTAGAACTAATTAAAATACGTTTAAACGATATTTGTCCTTTCGTTAGATAATAATAAATGTGTTGCAGAAACACGTGTTCTATAACACGTATTCTGAAAGAAGTTTAGCAGTAAAATATGTATTGAAAATGATAAAACATGGATAATAAAGTTACTGTGACCAGGTCAATAGTACGAAGATTACAAATTAAAGCATGCGATCGAATAGTTCTACATCAAACTTTCTTTCTGTCATATAACATTCCTGCTATGAATTATGATTTCATCGACGCTCAATATAAAAGATCTATATAAATTACAAAGAGAGTTAATACATGCGTATTATTTTATCAAACTTGATCGCATATATCCTTTTGTAACATGCGAATGCATGATTATTTAATTTTCCAATAAAACGAATAACGATTGTATTTTATTTGCATTTTTGGTAGATTTTTAGTAAGCTTTACTATTTATGAGCAAAGCAGCCTCAAGTATATCTGTCTTCTTTAATTTATCAAATCTTCATACCAATTTTGATAAGTTTAAAATAACACTTTGAATTTAATAGGTTTTGTTTCAATGTGATTATAAAATTATAGATATAATCGAGATTTTGGTAATTTCAATTGAATTTCGCTTCCTGGTAATCAGTTTTATTCAAAAAGCGTTTGAAGATAATATGAAATTTGTTTTGAAAATCAAAATGATGCGCTATTGTATTACCTATTTGTATTTATATATATTATATATTATATTTATACATATCGCAATCTTTAATATTGTTTAAGTTTATTTTTCGTATATTACAAATCATATATTTTCGATTAAAATGTACTATGCTATATGAATACTGATTATTCATTGTTCTTTAACATATAGATGGTGCTGCAATCTAATTATACGCAGATCATTAAAAATTATAATTCTTTCATCGACAATATGAATTTTTATTTTAAAATATACATATATGTGATCGAATTTTTATAGAGTGTTATTGTATCTATAATTAATAAATATGTAAAAGTGAATAGTAATGGTTGCAGAATGGTTTCATGTTGAAAACTAACAAAGTAACATACATGACAACGTATTATAATAGTTACCAGAATTATAATTAAATTGAAATCTCGAATAAAGGTCTACAGCATATTTAACATATTTTGGCAGAAATGATTTTCAAGTTACATTGTTCCATTAGTTTTAAACACCTCGCGTGCTTCTTACGTTTAGTACGTTACATCACTTTCTGACGAAATATCTGCGGCAAGTTTATTGTGTACGAAGACGACCGACAAGAATTATAGATTAACGTCTATAGTCTATACAAATGAGAAACGTAATAATATAAATTTTCAAGCATTCTTTATAGAAAAAGCAAGCTGTTTCTAATAAATGTTTTCGAATAGAAGTTCTTTTTTCCATTTCGCTTTTCCTCGCTCGTTCATCTTTAACCGTGATTTTTGAAAAAAAGAAAAAAAAAAAACTCTCAATAGGCAAACTCGAAAGCAAAAAGCATACACGAAACAAAACGGCGCTTGCTCAGGTTCGCAGAGCGGCTGGGCATGCCTAGTAGCGATGCGACAGGAACGTGAAGTTGGAGGAACGCCGTTGGTAGGAATCTCGTTAAAATAAAACTTCGATTTTCTGTTGCTTTGTACGTACACTATCGCTCGGGAATTATTCTCAGTGGTGGCGCAATAGCGAAGTGCCGTCGGAACGCGGTATCTGCAGTCCAGTCAGTCACTTTGCCGGCTGTTAGTGTTGTTGGTGCATCGTCGAGAGTGGCCTCGCTCCGAGAGGCACAGGATATTGATTTGCACGCTGTCTCGTACGATTTTCAATTCAGGATCAACCGTGGTGCTTCTCGTACCCCTTGAAACGAGTAAGGTACTTATTTATTCTCTTGCACCACGTGCAATTTCATTTCAACAAAAGAAATCTTGAATAAAGTTCCTGCGATTTTGTTAAAATCACTCGGTATTTCGTACAAAATATATACGAGGGAACTGGATTGGGATTGGATCAAAAGATCGTGATATTTTATATATGTTGTCTCGGCTGGATCGTGATATTAGTAAAAAGACATTAGGATATATCGATCGTCGCGATTGTAATTGTGATATAAAGGGATATAAAGGGTTGTGATAGTAGAACATCAAAATGCATCGAATTTTGCATAGTTATACTATAGTAATATCTTATCTGGTTTCGATATTTAATAATAAGATAAAATGGTCGTGGTATTTATCTTATAGAACATTAACTCGTAGATTTTTGTTATATATAATTGCGTGTGAGTAAAGTGACATTCGAGCATGAAAGATTCATCGGGGCGTTTTACGCGGTTCTGGATGTAATATTGATCGTGACACGTTGCACATAGGTATAAATGATCGTTGTTGTGGCACTCGCGTATCCCTATAGCGGAAGGTTGCGGTAGTCGGAGCTGTAGCACGTGCGACTCCAAGACAAGGAGATCGTCCAAGCGATCTCGTGCATCTTTGAAACAAAGAAGCTTGTCGTATCAATTCGGTATAAGTTCTTCGACAAAGGGACTGAGCGTGGTTCATAGCGCGACTCTCACACGCAAACATCGTTCGTGGCGTGTTTTTGTTGGCTTCGAAATAGAAAAGACTGGCCGTGGCATTTAAATACGCAAGAATTTAATAAAATTTAAGAAAGTTTGGCTCGATATGCGAATAATTGATACGATTACGTCGTCAACCCTTAAAATGCTAAGTATTGATCGCTACACTTTGTGCGAGTCAGAAATAAAGCTACTGATTGTGTTACCTTACGTAATTTTGAAACGCCAGAGAGTAATCGTTCTACATAGAAGTTAACTTTCCTATATGTAAAATGGAAAATTAGATTAATCTTCTTTGGTGCAAAAGTAGCGAGTAGTTATCCTCGTGGAAACCTCGTTCTTACCCTGCGTAGAAGAAAACAGTACGCGATATAATTCGTCTTTTAATATTTCATATACATATAAGGAAACTGATCGTCATGTTATCTTTTGCAGTTCCGAGGTACGGGTACCAGAACTTAGCGAACAGACTGGCTGACGTTGGATCATGGATGTTACACTTTTGCTGTTAGCTCTGGGTGTTATTGCTGCGATGTTCGGTGTTGTGGCGACGAGATTCGGTTTCCCTGGGTTCAACAAGATTGCCCAGGTCGCGCTTGCTTTGGCCTTACTTCCAGTTATCTGCAGATTTCATCGGAAGCTATATATCATTTGCAAAGTTCTACCTCGTGACCTAAAGTAAGTGCTAAATCTATTATTATCGATTGACTGCCAAGTTTTATGCATTCGTGGAAGAATTTGAAAGTGCAACAATGAACAATAATTAATGCAAAAACCGATAAAACGCTCAAATTATAGTGCTCGTTACAAGATTTATTATAAGTATGTAAAATAATTCTTTATCTAGAAACTGATAGGATCGAAGTAGAGAAAACTTTTCACCAAATATTGGAAATTGTTGAGCGCCGATAATCGATGAACAGCATCGAATGTATCAAATAGCGAAAATTATATAGCATTCGTTGGTAACTCTTTTGGCTGCGTCAGAGGTTATTCAGGAGGCAGTAGTAACATATTACTTAAAGATACAGTGAGTTTTTAGGAAAATGAATATTTATTTATATACCTATATTGATCTCTGTTTAAAGTGCATAAGGTCTTCGCGAGACTATCGCACGACAAAGCTTTATTACGAGAAAAAAAATTCACGTCCGGAAATCTATACCGTGCGAATCTCTTTGGATGTGCTATATTTCATAGCCTTACCATGTGCAGGTCATTCGCTGCGTTTATGAAATAATCATAAAAATAATGTTTATTAGTCTAGATTAAACATTTCGTAGTTATCGCAACTATACAACATTTCGTTTCTTGCGACCGTTTAATTTATTTCCTATTAACTCGTAAAACAGCGAATTTTATCTTCTCCCCGTATGCAACGTTTATTTATTTAAAAGTCTACTTATCATATTTTTTCCTACAATCTTTATATATATCATATTTATTATGCAGTTAGAAGGAGAAGTCTACTAATAAGGGAATATTGACAAAGAAAAATATAGGAAGCTCGATCCTCTCTCTATACGTTTGATCCCAATAATTCAACATTCATATCGCGGCTCCTTATCAGCCTTATCGCCTGCTTCGCTCTATACAAAGTCATTACCGCTATATATTCGTACTCGGCCTTTTTAATTGTTTTTCAAACGTTTCGCTTTCGTCCGCGACAAGAAAGTACTTGCTTATACCAGATGCGTTTCTTCAATCATGAACGGTCACTGACCTGCGTAAGGCTACGCTCGTTGGCTAAAAAGACCGTTAGAGAAAAGAAATGCTTACTTTGGTAAATATGCTTGTATCTATTCGTTTTTCTGTACGTATATGTCGCAAAAGTAACGCACACGTCATCTGATAATACGACAAAGTGGTATCGGTAGTGTCAATATCGAGAGCAGAACGTGGAATTATCTGTCTAATGCAAGAAACGTAGTTCCGTTACCATCGATGGTTAAACGAACTTCGATCGCGGAATACAAAGGTTAACGGAGTAAATTAGAGAGGGATGATTTGATAGAATATTTGAAGATCAAACAAGATGTGAGAAGGGTATGGAATCGTTATTAGAGAAAAATGGATCTCTCTCTCTCTCTCTCTCTCTGCTACTATTACATCTCATAATAAATATGTTTCTCGCTTTTCGTTTTTCTGTAGCCAAGAGTTATCTATACCCGTTGCATCGTGTCGACGCACTAATACTATTAGTCAATTGAGCGTATTTGTAAAAGTTGATCGAATGCAATTTTCCGTATGACAGTGCTCAAGAGGCAGGAAAAATGTATTTTCCTACTTAGTATCACGCTTTTAATAGCTTTTAATCTAGCGATATAAGATCAATCGGTACAAAAAGTAGAAGTAAATCGCGTTATAAAGTATCGAATATCTTGAAAAGGAAGATACTTCTGATATTATCACTGAGATTTTTATCAAAAGCTCCTGTCATTTTCGGGTAGTTGAAAGAACGTGTTTCGCGATTATTTGCTAATTACATATATATTTTTCAAATGAAAGAATCGCTCTTAGATGGTAAATACGAGCGTAGAAATCTCGTGGGATCTATCCTAAGTCTATTTTAATACTATTTGTTGCTGCTGATCAGATTATGTTCTTGCAGCGCTATATACGATATAAGCAAGGTAATGAGAAAAGATGAATTCTCCTATTTATGCAAGTAGATAGCTGAACTATTTAAACACGCATATACGTACTAAATAGTACACAAGATTTTATATAACTACTTGTTATAATTGACATTGAAAGACGAGCATCAAAGCTTGTTATTATTGGAAAAGGTGCAAACACGCGCATCGCACTTCCTGTGACTGATAAAAATTCCAAAGTTCAATCAATGTGTATCTTGGACTATGCGATAGTGTCATTTAACTAACTTATCACTGGCAAACATATTTGAATCGGTTGTAAGTTTTACTTGTTTTCCGATGATTGTTCAAAGTTCAAACATTATATAGGATGTCCCATCAATGGCGCCCCGATAAATGATCATTAATATTAAAATGTGTCATGTTTATGATATGAAACGTAATATAAATAGTAACGTAAACAGCAATGAAATTTTGCATATAATTCTCAGTTCCTGTATCATCCTAAACGTTTGTCTCAAATAAACGACACAAGCAATTTTGAATTTTATAATTTTCTGTAAAGAATATATAATTTTCGGTAAGAAAAAAAAAAAAAAAAGAAAAGAAAATAACAGCGTTAAGGGAATAAAGGAACGAACGAATCAAACGTTAGATATAATTAGAATTTGAAAAGTTTCAATCTTAATTGAATCAAAGTTAAAGAAGCTGGATAATTTTCAATTTCAAATGATAGGAATTCGAAGAAAAAAGTATACGATATTGGAAACATACGAGGACAAAGGGAAATGAACCGACGGTTCTAAATATGATTAAAATCCGAAGAAGACATAGAAAATAGAAAATACGGGCGAACAAGGGAGAATGGATTATACAGTGTCGTGTATTTATAATTAGAATTTTAAGACATAAGATGGATAGCGAAAGGGAGTAGGCAACCCTGGAGGTCTAAAAGAAATAAATCTAACATCTTCTTTCGTTTACAAGTATTTGGCGAAAAATCAAGATTTATATACTTTAAGCAACGTCTTAACTCTATGTTCGTATTTCGAGTATAAAATTTCGATTTTTTAAATCACGACACGATTACGTATGCTCGTAATTTTTAATGATTAAACTTCGTAGAGAAAAGCGGAAATATAAGGCATATAGACAACAAGGAAAAGAGTAGATCGTCTAAATTTAAATGTTCTTAGAATTTCAAAGAGAAGCAAAAAATAGAAGGCATAGATGGGCAAGACATTCTTCAATTTGAAACATTTAGCAATGAAATTAGAAGATAAGAATATGCAACGCATTAGACGATAAGAAAAAGTAGGTCGTCTTTTGTTAGACATATTACGTACATGCGTATATTAGATATAGACTACCAACATATCGCAAGATATGTATATCTTTCCAATTTCCTTATGAAATCGTTTCGAACATTGTTAACTTGATTATAATTTTTAAATTGCACTCGATATCGTATGTACGAATAAAGCTATTTTATATTAATTACCATGTTCTATCAACGCGAGTAAATTTACTTCTTGGTAGAAAATTAATTTGTTGTCTTTCGATTCCTAGTCAAACCGTTACCTTCGTCTTTTTTCCATTTTCTATCCAAGATACGATACGATGTACAATATCTTTGTTACCAACTTTTCACCATACATCGTAACGTAAAACAACAAAGCATTTCTTGTATCGTATTGCTGATCTTAATGACACTGATTTTTACCTTTTCGTTATCATCTATATACCTATTTTTAGTTTATCAAATTTAGTAATTAAATACAATATATGTAATCGGTAATTAATCTATTCCATTTCTAATAAGGGAGAAACTCGGAAAAGATAACGCAATTGACGACGTTTTCTTTTTGACAAAATCGTAGGCAAAGTTAAATTTTGATTGGAAGGTCCGTAAAGTTCCAGAATCTTGAAAATTCACTAAAATATTTTTCAGACAAATATATTTATTTAAAGAAATTAACAAAGTTCGCTTCGCGAAATTAAAACAGATAAACATTATCTTGTTTATGCAAATATTTTTTTCAATGAACGTAATTGCGTCAGTGTGAACGTAAAAAATTGAGATCAATATTTTTTAAGGTATTATAGTACCGAAAAAACGCGATAAACGTTAATCAAGAAATTAACCGACGACTTTAAATTAAATCCATTGAACATAAACGTATAAATCCAATAAACATATAGCTAGAAGGAAGATTCGAGTTTTTCGATAAAAATGTATAATTTTGTCAAACTGTTAATTCCCTGCAAAATTATGTTTATAATTTTCAGATTCCTGTATCGCGCTGTTACGGCAGAAATCGAAATAAAAGGCCAACGTCGAAACAATATGACCGTCGTGAAGGTATTTAAGAAAAGAGTGGATCGTTATCCTAACAAGCCTTGCTTCTTCTTCGAGGATCAAGTTTGGACTTATTCCGACGTACGTACATACGCAACGAACCTTAAATCGATAATTTAAATCGTGGGAATTAATTTCTTAGTCGTCGATTTTTTTTTAATCTTTTTCGCTTTTCTTCGAGGAACATCGAAGAAGCAGAGGAAGATTTTCGTTTATATCTCTGCACGAATTTTGTCTGTTGAAAATAATTTTCATTCGTTCGTAAACACGAATACACCTAATAGTAGTAGTAGTAGTAATAGTAGTAGTAGTAGTAGTATATAAAAAGATTGCAAATTAATTCGATTGATTGTTCGAACAGAATGATAAAAAGTCGGGCAGGTATTTCAGGCATTTCAGTCATTACAGATTCAAGTGAAAATCATCTCTGTTTATCTTACTCTCTTTTTTTTATTTATTATTTGCAAATAATACACTAAATATAACGATTAGTCGTTTTTTTTTTGCTCTTTCATCTGCGGATATGAGAGACGATAAGAGGATAATGTTTAAAAATTCAAATTTGCAGATTAATAAATATAGCAACCAGATAGCGTACGTTTTTCAAAAAGCTGGTTACGTGAAAGGAGATGCTGTGGCCTTAATGATGCCCAATAGACCAGAATATGCCGCTATTTGGCTTGGCCTGGGAAAACTCGGTGTCGTTACTGCACTGATTAACACAAATTTGCGTCTACAGTCTTTGATTCATTGTCTTCGTATCGCTGAAGTGAAGAGTATTATTTACGTGGAAGAATACTCGTCTGGTAAATATGACATGGACGTGATTTATCTTGCGGTAATTACGATACGATAAAGAAAGGGGGAGAAAGGCAATTGAAAGGACGAGACATCACAAAGAAATCGTTATTTAAGATGTAGAACAATTATCGAGTAAAGATCGTTGTTAATGGAATTGAAGACAACTTGTTGCTATCTTTAACGTTTTATTTATTACAAGATGCGATTCTCTCTGGTTACACATGTTGATTGTAGTCGAGTACGAAAGGTTGTATAAAAATCAGAGGACGAGACAGAGAACAGTAAATCAAAATCGGCCATTAAAATTATTGAAATAAAGTTGAAGAGATATTTCGGTATTGTTCTTCTAACAATAGTGTGTGAATCATAGTACAAATTATTGAATTTTCTACATTGGAAATAACGATGATTATAGAAACGTAGGGTAGCAGAGCAAGAATTCGGATAAACGTATAAAAATTTCATTGTCTTTCTAGCCGTCGATGACATTATGGACTCGATCCAGGGAATCGTGAGATACAAAGTATGTTTCAAGTCCGAAACCTGTGAGAGCGGAGTGTACGATTTGAACAAACTTATATCGGAAGCCAGCACAAATGAGCCTGTCGTAAAAGACGAGCCCAATTACCGGGATAAGCTGCTATACTTTTACACAAGCGGTACCACTGGTTTACCGAAAGTTGCGATAGTTCTCAATTCGAGGTAAGAGCGCATATTCTTCAAATCTTTTCTTCAAGCATGTAGCGAAACGAGGCTTTTATCCTTTTACCTTTAGTCCGATCAAAGAGGGTGATCGTCTTACTTAGTATTATTTATAAAATTATTATTTCGAATCGCGTGAAATGTGATCGTTAGTTTTGAAAGTACAGTTATAGTTTAACAAAAATCAAGCGAGTGAAACGCATTCCGTATGACGCGGTTCGATTCTTTTTTTACATTGAACTTTAACTAAAAAGTGGTCAAGGTTGATATTGTTAGATACTATACCCTAGAATTTACTATAATCTTTAACACAAAAGTTGATTTATTATGTAAAAATATCGACCCTCCGTACCTAGCTCGGTCTTGAACGACGAGATTAAGACAACCCTTTAGAGAAACTTAAAGTCGAATCAACGGTATTCCTTTTAATGGTATTATATGGCGATTGAGCAAATCTCCTGATTACA
The DNA here is from genome assembly GCA_014825975.1 of Bombus haemorrhoidalis. Taxonomy (NCBI): domain Eukaryota; kingdom Metazoa; phylum Arthropoda; class Insecta; order Hymenoptera; family Apidae; genus Bombus; species Bombus haemorrhoidalis. Next base: position 11,434,171 of record CM026172.1, on the reverse strand, counting down.
ATTAACTTTGTAACATAATTATAGAACCGATAATTCCACGTTTGCGCAATTGTATTATCTAAAATCTGATAGACGATATAATTCGAACGAGAAAAATTATTTTAGAAAAGGAAGTAAAATTTTAAAGGTAGTAAAAAAGGTAGTAAAAATTTTACTACTACAAATAGCTATTGTTTCTAGCGTGGTAAATTAATTTGTTATTGTTAGCGAATAAAATATTGTTAACCAAGCTTTTTTCTACGGATAACGGTATCGTTGGAAATATTTTATCGAAAATATGTAATTTTCCGTTCTGCTTATTATGGAATATAAAAAAAAAAAAGAAAACAGATAACGAACCCGATTTGTACTGTTAGAGCAATTTTTAGAGTAAAGGTTTTTAAACTTTCATTTATGCTTAGGCAGAGTTCCGTGTACAGAATGAATTATCTCCCTGCTGAACGTATAAATGATCTATAATCCTCTCAGGAAAGCCTTACGACTCGTCGAGAATGAGATTACATGTAAATGTAGTCTCTTTACCCAGAGACTGCTTCCTGTCTGCCTGCATTATGACTGTTTTATGCTACTAATAAAATACCCTAGCTCCTGTCCATGTCGACTTTCATTTCGATTTATCGTTAATTCTTTTGCATGAAATAAAGAAGCAATTTGATTCAATCGTACGTCGTGTATTTACTTTGAACACGGCGTGCAATGGAAAAAGTATATAGGAAGATTCGAAGAATTTCTTTCAATTTTATAAATATTTTATAAATGTTTTATTTCTGCTAACGTTCTTTAAAACTATTTCAATTTCAAGCTCGTCAGATAAGATTACGTCTAAATCAGACAATAACGGTTTGAGCGATTACTATTTATGATATAAATAAAAGTACTATTTGTGTTATAAATAATTGAAACGACATTAATTATTTCGTTGTACTTTGCGATAACTTATTTTGCGATAAAAAGGAATAAAAATAATAAGGCAATGTACGTGTTACAGATACTTGCTGGTCGTAATGCCCTTTAATTTGGTGGGCTTGAGATCGGGTGATATCCTATACAATCCAAATCCCTTGTACCATACTGCTGGTGGAATGCTTGGAGTAGGTTTCGCAATTCTGAAAGGTATACCAACCGTGTTAAGGACCAAGTTTTCAGTGTCGGCTTATTGGACAGATTGCATCAAATATAATTGTACCGTAGGTGATTTACAAAATTTTTATACTGTATAGCGATCTCAGTGAAATTAATGCTTAGAAAGTTGGACTTTCAATTCGTTCATTTTCGTCACGATATCCATTAGTCTCTTCAAAGCAGAAAGAACGGCTTATAAACAAGAATAAGTTAATACATTACGCTATACAGATTTTAGTCATTTTGCTACACGTGAAATTACATAATCGACGTTATTTCGTTCCTAAACTTTATGAAAAACAATTAATTTACTGATATCGTTAATACCTCTGAAACGTCCAAATTATATTAAGTGTTTTTTTCATTACTGATTAATTTGCAACAATCGTATAATTTATAAGAGAATGTTTTTTTATTGTTAATGCGTTTTCAATTATTAAGTTAGTATAACAATTGATTGGACACTGTGCAATTTTTAAATGTAATAATCTGTTCCTATAAAATTGTAATTTTGTTCGTTAGGCAGCGCAATACGTCGGCGAAATGTGTCGTTACTTGCTGAATGCACCCCCTAAACCGGAAGATAACGCGCATCGTTTGAGACTCATGTTTGGAAATGGCATGAGGCCGCAGATTTGGGGCGAATTTGTCAAACGTTTCAATATTAAACGAATTTCCGAATTCTACGGTTCCAGCGAGGGCAATGCTAATATTGGTAATATTCGATATATTTTAATTATACATGTAGGAACGTTATATAAGGACATTTGGAAAATATTCTTATATTTTATATCGCAGCGAAGTATCTGTCTTTATTCAATTTCGAATTCTGATCGCATTTTATATTGCAATCAGTTTTACTTATTACTTGTAGCGTTCAAAGAAAATTGTAACAATAAATCGTAGACTGATATTTCTTATTCTAATTTTTATATTTAATTCTTACAGTAGAGATCTTGAATAATTTCTTATTGTTGTTGTTACAGCTAATTTAGACGGCCGAACTGGCGCCGTCGGTTTTGTGCCACTAATCGTGCCACGAGTGTTTCATCCTCTAGCAATTATCCGCGTAAATAATCAGACATACGAGCCTGTCAGAGGGACGAATGGCTTATGTATAAGAGCAGAAACAAGTAAGAATTTAACTTTGATATTAAACAATTCGTAACGGATGCGGAAGCAAATTTTCCTGAAATATTAGTTTCGTCGTGTTAAATTTATTTTTGTAATACGCTTAATACGAAATTCTACTTATCTTCTCTGCAAAACTATCTTTCTATCTTCTTTTTTTCTTTTTTTCTTTTTTTTTTTTTTTTTTGACATAGATGAGCCAGGCATGTTCATAGGATTAATAAAGGAAGGAGACGCGTTAAGAGAGTTCAATGGATATCTGGATAAAGAAGAATCGAAAAGAAAAATAATACAAGATGTGTTTGCGAAAGGTGATAAGGCCTTTCTAACAGGTGAGTTGTACTTAATAACTAATAAGGGACTCATACGCAGTCGTAAGACGATCTTCGTCCAGTCAAATGTTCGTTTAAATAAAAGTCTTTATCACCAACGATTTTCTCTTAAGATAATTTTCTGCAATTCTTTTTTTAGGTGATATTTTAGTAGAGGATGAATACGGTTATATCTATTTCAAGGATAGAGTAGGCGACACGTTTAGGTGGAAGGGAGAAAACGTTGCTACCGCGGAAGTGGAGGGAGTTATCAGTAATATTGCAGGGAAAAGAGACGCCACCGTTTACGGAGTTCAGGTTCGTTAAGAGAAATAATTATGTCCGTATTTAATGTAACATTAATACATAGATAATTTTTGATAAAAGACATGGTTAATTACTACGTAAGACACGTCACACTTTTTCGAATATAAAGTTTGACTCGTGCATTAAAATCTAAAAACGTGAACTAATTTTAATGTCACCGAAGGTGCCTGGAATGGAAGGAAGAGCGGGAATGGCAGCGATAGTTGACCCAGACAGCCTTCTGGATTTCAAAGCTCTTGCAGAAGGTTTAGAGAAAGCACTGCCAGCGTATGCTAGACCAATTTTCTTGCGAATTGTGAAAGAACTGGAAATAACAGGGACATTCAAGTTGAAGAAGATGAACCTTCAACAGGAAGGTTTCGATCCGAGCAAAATTCAAGACAAGATGTACTTTTTATCCGGTAACAAAGAATACGTCGAAATCACACCAGAACTTTATCAAGAAATTATTTCCGGATCGAGAAAGTTCTAGTTGTAACATTAACGCTTGACGAGCGACACTCAATTGTCGAATATACTTGTAAAACGAGTACATATATAACTTTTTTTTACAACATGAATATGACTTTCTGCACGCGCCTTGTAGATACAATGCATAGGATATTATGTAATAACATCAGGCATGTTAAACCATAGAATTATAGGCGGATGTTTTTCGAACTTATGAAAAGAAGGGGAGAGAGTTATTTTTACGAGGGCTCAAAAATAGGAAAAAGAGATAAGCGAAAAAGAAATTACATTTTTGTCATCAACGACGGGAGACGAATATGGTGACATGTTCCTGTTTATTTTATAAATACTGTGTATATTTTTAATCAAACGAAACGGTCCGTAGTATAAGACAAATTGGCATTGTAGGTAGGAAGATAGCAACGAATAAAATCATTCTTAACACGTAATGCTGATTTTTCATCAGAAATACCTTATTTAAGCATATAGAAATTTCTCAGGTTTTTAGATAATTCTACCTGCGACTATAAAACAATCAAAAAGAAATAAATTACTTACGTCTGCAGTATTTAGCTTACATGTAATTTGTCACTTCGTATATCGTTTGCAAATTTATTATTTGTACGTATATGTTTATTGAGTTCGCACTCGTCCCATTTGCGTTTATACCAAAATGCCGATAGATTAAAAACAAAATGTGAATATACACGACGATTAAGCATAATATTATATGTAAGCTCAACTTATTCTACTAGCTCCGTCAACATATGATAGATGTATATAAGTTTGTTAAAAAGAATTGACATTTAATCAAACACAATTTCACTTCCACTCTAAACTACTTAAAAGTAATACATAGTTTGTTGTAGTTAGAAGTCTGTATTTCTATACATATATGTTTTAATAGCGCACTACATTGTCCATATACTCGACCAAAGTAATGGTGCAACTAATTATTTTAAATAATCTTTATTTCAATGAAATATTAGATTTTTGTTTTTCTGTATGTATAATCTTCGTAGATTTGATACTTAAAATATCGTATAGATGTTCTTGATTCTGAAATATCTGAACAATATTCACGTTAAAATTTGTATAGACGATTAATAAAGTTAAATTACGTATTTTACAAAATTTTATCAGTGATCTTATTAACTAATTGATTTGTTTTTTTTTTTTTTTTTAATAATTGCTTAACGATTTGTGAACAAAGACTATGTTTATATTTTTATATATAGAAAAATTGCAGTTGTATTCAATATCTGATAAATCTAAAAATTATATACGTCGTAAAATTTTCCTGATTTGAATTTCATTTGGAAATTAAAGTACTTTAAATTAGTGGTTTTATTATTTATTAGATATTACCGACTTGTATATTATTAGACAATATGATATTGATATAGATTGTTGTAAATAAATAATTACACTTTATATAACGTGCGACAATCTGATTTATTCCTTAGTGTCACATCATATTATTAAAGTATTATCTTCAAAATTGAGGATAATTTCTTTTACTAATTTAACATTATGTTCGAGATGGAATGTTTTATAATAATATAGCAGTCTGGAGAAGAAAAAAAAAAAAAAAAGAAAGAAAGATTAAAATAGAGTCCTGAAAACTTAGTGAATTGTGATCGGACCAATCTGACGAGAAATTGTAATTTCTCGAAATAATTTTCTTACATATTTGTCTGCTTAAATAAGATACGATATAATATCGGTAGTGTCTACTTATGTAATTATAAATTTTATTATTGGTAAAATAATTTCACAAGATGCACAAAATTATTATGCACTATAGAATTTATTATACGAAGGTAACAACCATTCGATATAGACATAGGTGAAAAATTAAATAAATCATTTTATTAGAGAGTCATTTTACCCCGTCTGCTTTAATTATGCATATAGAAACGTCATCTTATTATTTACAAACATGAACATGACACAATTGCAATATTCATATCACAAATAATAATTATGGCAACTACAGATATTAACGGATCTAAAACAGGTTTTATAACCGATCTGCAGCCATGTCTAGACGATACTAAATTCCTTCAAAAGGTCTAATTTGTTTACATGATATAACGATGACGCAATTATTTCATACTTTTTAAGTCATATTAACTTGCTTCAACTTATATTCATTAAATATGAAATAGATGATAATATACACAATGCGATATAATACTTATATGCAAAATATCGTATCGTATATTCAAAATTCGAATATAACAAAAAATGATAAGTTTAGTATCAATTTAATAATAAAGTATCTCGTGTAAAGAAATGAGCTTAACTATGATTTTTGGATATTAAATATTGCAAAATGATTGTGTATATTCAGATATTTATGTACGGAAAAAGATGATATTTAATATGTTGCATGTAGTACATATTTTTCGCTAATTCATTTTGTAATGAATCAGTGTATGACGAATGTCAAAATTCTTCTATATTTTTACTTACTTACTTTATCTAAATAATATTTGATGCTACATATTTTAGTGGGCGTTTTGGAAGCTAACTATGACCAATATTTGTTCACGCGAATAAATCATACGCGTATTATAAAGGCTAAATATTTTACAAAATTTATGAAATTTCTAGCTTGTAAACTTTTTCCATTTGTGTCCTCCCTAATTTCTCAAGTATTTATAATCATTTGCGACCGATCATCGACGCGATCCAATTTTTTGATTTTACCCACGAATCTGTGGCCACTTTTATGATATCTATAGAAAGAGAAATTTGTTGCAGCTATCAGCTAGGCGGTATAGCTTTGGCAGTTTGTCCAAAACCTAAATTAGGCCGCGTACCAAACCATGACATTTTCCACTCCAAAGTTTCTTGCAACAACCGTTCTTCTTCAGGTGAAAAATGCAAAAGAGTAGCTACTGCTCTTGTCAAATGAAGAGCCTTAAACAAATGAACAAAATGTAAGGCAGGAAATAGTTGAAAAATTATAAATATCTTATGCATTTCTTTTCATTGTTGTTCGACAAAATTATTTCAGCATACTATTCTCAGTAATTTATTTTACATATTACGGTTCTAGAATTTTAGGAAGTACATTACATTTACCTCGTATTCCCTACTTGTTAGGAACTTTATGAGAACGTGTTTAAGGTATTTAAAGTTAACATCGTCGTCTCTTGTGCTATTGTGCCTGGCAGTGACCGTTTTCGACGAACTGGGCTTGAGAATTGCTGCAGAAGGTTCAACATCGCTATCCAATGATGAAGATGGAACTCTCAACTCTCGTTGAAGGGTCTTTTTCATATCGGTTAGTCGCTGCTGTAAGACTTTGATTGTCTAAAAATATATTCAATAATTAATATTATTCTCTGAAATATATTTTCATCGTTCTATTTTTCAAGCCTACCTTAGTCTTTTCATTTAATTGCTCCTCTAGGTCCATTAAGCTACTTTTAAGTAGTTTTTCGTTCCTCTCTATCTTTTTCCTATTTTGCTCTACCTCCTCCAATTCCAACATTTTCTTTTTAGTTTCTTCTAGCGTCGTCATTGCTTGTTCTACTTCTTTACTTTTACTCAGTAAATTGTGCTCTAAGGTTTCTATCCTATTTTGTAACTCAATATTTTCGACTTCCTGCTGTCGATTCTCTTGCTTTACCATTTCTATGTCTTGGGAGACTTGAGCGTTTCTCAATAACGCAGTGTCTTTCTCATTTTTTTCCTTTTCTAGGCACACTTTTAATGTTGCTGATGCTGTTCTTTCAGATTCCAGATCTTCCCGTAGACGCGCTACCTCTAAATGTAAGGAAGAATTATTCATTCGTTCACCTTCTAGAGTCAGACGAGCATGGGCTAGTTCTGAAGTAGCAGTTGAAAGTTTTGCTGTTGTTTCTTCTAAATCCTGTTTCAGCCGGGTTATTTGCTTTGACGATGACTCCTGACAAAAGAAAGCAAACAACAAAACAATGTGAGTGGTATCTAATATTATAATGTTCGAACGAAATAATTGTAGTTTGGCAATGATTGAATTTATTTAAAATATGCTTCATTAGCTACTTCTCCATTACCTACTTCGTTATCTATTATCTTTGGAATTTACGGTAAAGTGGATCTATCAACAGAATTTATTCAACAAAATTTAACATTCAAAGTGATAACGTTTTATGAAAAGTGACATTAATAAGAATAACACAAGTAACAATAACATAGAAAAGTACAGAGTAATAATGATATTTTTAGAAAAGAATATGATACATAAGTCTTATATCTTAACTAAAGTTAAAACTTGCAGATTGATATAAATTTATCAAAATATATTTAAATTAAACAATATTCGCAAAACGGTATGATGGAAGGCATTGTGAAACAAAAAAAATATTTAACGAACAAAAATTTTAAAAATTGAACAGGACATTATTGTATCTTGTCGACTTTGTAACAATTACACTTGAAATGGATAAATTCAAATATAATAAAATATAGATATTAAATTTATATGAAGAGGGTATATAAAAATGTAAAATATTTATCAATTCATTTTATGTAATAAACAAAATAATGTCGGAACGCGCCATTGATTCCGAAGTTCACACCTGCAATAAATTTTAATTTGAGTACATTTGATTAATTAGAAAAGCTTTTTGTTATATCATCTGCATTTCTGCAAGATTTTCGATTCTATTTAACCATTCTATCTTCTATTCTATACGAATATGGATACGATACGTTTCCCTTTAATTGTATCAGCTTGGATACGCATTCCTAATATTTACAGCAACGTAAATATAATCGGACTGTGTCGTTGGTGTAGCAAAATATAATATGATTTATTAACCCTGTAAGAAAAAAATCGTGTACACATTTGTGTATATAATAATATATAAAAAGCCGTTTGAAAAAGGGGGATATAAAAATGGGTTAAAAACAAGCACAAAAACGAATGCAATAAACGATATAATTTATTTGTTCTTTTCTTTATTCCACAAATAAAATATACAGAAATGCGATCGTACATAAAAATATTATTGTCGGTACTATCTAATTTTCATGTATAAATACACGCGGAGTGGAAATGTGGAAGTTTTAAAAAGTAGACTACAATTATCTTTGTTTATTGATACGTGATACTGATGAAATATAATATACATTGTAAACTTTTGCATGCATATAAAAGTAAATAAAAAGATTATAAACAAAAGAGTGTGCTAGTAAATATAAGTAAAATAAATGTTCTGTGCGTTAAGCGTCAAGCATCATAGAGATAACATGCAAGTATATAGGCGATATGTAGTTTTCAATTGTAAATTAACAACTTTCGTGTATACACCTTTCAAACGTTTATATCTTTACGCGTCCAGTGTTTTTGCACTAATGGTGTAACGTCATAAACATTTAATACTTTATAAAATTATTAAAACAATTATAACAGATCAGAACATAAACACAACTTTATACGATCACAGTTAATTTAAAAATAAAAGAAATTATTCGAGATGGAAATATCAACTTCCTTTTTCAAATATTAACAAAACAGTAATTATAATATATCTATATCATATATATCTAATATCTATGTTGGAAATTCTATCGTTATACATTCTTTAAAAAATTAAATCTATTGTTCAATGCTGTGATCATTTGAAAATTGCCACCTGACGAATAGGGAATGTTCATTATTTTTTGCATTTCAAACTCTAACAAGACATCCTCTTCGAAACAATCTAGCCCATGCACGACTACATATCGCGGTAACTCACAATTTGTCGTTTAAATTCGTCCACCTCATCATCGACGCTGGCCCGGAGCTCTTTTAGTTCCGTGGCCATCTCGTCGATGTCCTCTGCCATGCGCAAAAGCTTGGCGTCTTTCGTCGCCATGACAACATTGTTCACCTCTATTTCAGCTTCTAGCTGCTTAATCCTTTGCTTCAGTCTTTCACTTTCTTCTTCGACTCGTCTCCTTTCCAAACCTTCTTCACCGGCCTGTCTACTAAGCCTTCCAACTTGTGTCTCCAAGCTAGATATTTTTCCTGACCAACTAGTCTTTATATCGGATAAATGAAGATGAGCTTCTTCTAACTTTCTTTCTAACAGTGCTCTTTCTCTCATAAGATCAGCTATTCTTTCATCCACTGTCACCTGATCATTACTCTCTAATGCGACTCTTTGTTCTAACACAAAAACCTTATCCTTTAGGTGACGTACTTCTTCTTCAGTTTGTGCCAGTTGACAGGATAGCTGAGCTCTCTCACGCTGAGTAGAATGACGTAGTGTCTCCATTTCATCCTGAAAATGGTGATATTATTACCAGGAATGTCTTTTTATATTTATCATTATTACATTTTGCTCTGTAAAGCTTCATTGCAAACCTTACCAAAGCATTGCTCTAATGCATAAAGATGAATAGAATATTATAAATAATCCAAACCTTATAAAGCCAAGAACAAGCGAATGATGAATTTGATGGTTAATGATAATAATGCTGAAAGTGAACAAAATGAAGAAAAAAATTTATGAAGCAAAACTAAATAGTGTTGAATAAATTTTTTGTTCAAAATCTCTTAAAATTTTCCATTAATTGCTATATAACTGGATATGACAAAAATTTAAGTTTACAAGAGACATTTTATTATTTAAAATAATTATTCCACGCTGTTACGAGAGTAACAACATTGGAGTATGAGTACTGCAGTAGAAATAGTTGAGATATTTTAAATTAAATTTTATTATAATAAGATGAAAATTTTTTCTTTACCATTAAACCACTTCCATTAGTTAATACATGCATTTCTCCTATATTATAAAATTTTGCACCAAGGAGAGAATTACATAAAGAGCAACATTGATGTAAGTAAAATCTATAGAAGTTATTTATGTTGCAGAATAATTTATTGCAGAATAGCAGCAAAGCTTTGAAGACGTACCTCTAGCATCAGCGGTAGCAGCAGCGAATTAGCGGAAAATACCGCCTACTCTGATCTCCAATGCTCTCGTTTATCAAAGTTTTCCAATCTTCATGCGTATGTCGTTTTCACAAAACTTTCAGTATCACTTAGGTATTGCTCATGTTCCATAACCAATAAAAGAATATTGTTCTTTCACAATTTGTTTGTACTCAATAAAATGCCTGTTCTTTCCCAAACTAAGTTTAATGGAAAATGGAAGTAAATACTTCCTATCAAGTATTAAAAGCGCATTCTAAGAGTACAAATAAGAGTTATGGAACATATGCTCATTTGTTTTATTTTAAAATATATTCCAAATATTCTAAATATTCAAATAATTAAGATTCTTGACTAAATGTCACCTGTTCATCATAGATTGATACTATGTGTCGATACAAAAAATGTGCAGAAAAACATGGCAAAAACGTGACAAAACAAAAAGCTATATATAAAATAAAAAAAAAAAAAAAGGAGAAAGAAAAGTAGTGGGAGGCTTAAAAACAAAAACTAATTTTTAAAAGGAAGCGTGCTTATACCTAAAAAATATGTTTATGGTCATTATTTCTGTAGCAGACCACATGATCAATAATTGGCACTATAAAGGTAGATATTCATTAAAAAGAACATTATGACAAACAAAAAGAATTGACTTTTTCATGCAGCTTTATCCCTTCTCGTTAAAAAATGTTCAATGTTACAAATGAATTTATAACACGTAATGCAATATACGAAAAGCTACTATTGAAATGTTAATTCATGACAAAATAATATCTAATGTTTACTTTTAAACCAAATTGTTATGAAATTATCTATATATAACACTCTATATATATATACACATAACAAATTAATCCATTTGCAATAAGAAATAATTTGCATTTATTAGAGACAATACTATTACAACAAGGACAAATTTAGATTATATCTTATCAATAATACTGTTATACCTTACAAATCAAAAACAAACTTTAATTGTCATTTTATCGAACCGTTTCTTTCATTCATTTCTTTATACTGATTCCTTAAATGTGACAAAGTAAAGCTGTTAGTTTGTAAAATACAATGCTCATCTAATGGAAATAGAATAACTTAAGATTTTTATGGGATTACTTCTTTTTCCTTAAAAGCTACAAACTGCTTAGACTCTGCAAAGTTGTGACAAATTTTGTAAGTAAATAAAAAGTAAATGTAAACCTAAAATATTAAATCTAAGATAGTACTTGTTAACGTTCATATATAGTTTAATATTTAACATAGAATATTTTTGTGTGGAAAAAGATTTTTAATATGTTTAAAAATAAAAGATTCATATAAATATACTTAAACTCAATTTAAAGTATAGTCCATGTTTACTCACTTAAATGATGTCAATCATCAAAGCAACTTATATTAACACAACTATATTAAATAATTATGTTAACATAATTTTGAAGTTTATAATACAATTCATGTGATAATTAAAATGAAACCGATCATCAGATAATTTACTCACCTGTACATTGTTCAATTCATCTTCGTATCTTCTAAGACGAGAGACTTCGCTTTTTAAACTGTCAATTTCAGCAGTGGCTGCTTTTAAATGATGCGATTTTTCTTCTACTTCCTGTTCCTTTGCCAGTAACTAAATTAAAATAAATATTAGTATAAAGTATTAGATATAGAAGCGTATCAAGCAGAAAATATAAATGATGAAGGTAAGCTTTTATAGAAAGAAATATATAAAACCTACTAGGTGTTTTATTTTTGCCATTTCTTGAGTTTGAAAACCTTCTAGCTGTTCCGCATCTTCTTGGAAACTATATAATTTTTTCTTGTATTCTGAAACACAATATTAGTTATAAAAATTTAGATACGTATATATAAATTTTATTTGGCATTAAAATTTAAATCGAGCAACATTAATTTGTTTTTTAAATTTGTATCACAACATTACATTTGTTTTATCAATAACAATACATTTGTTTTTGTATTTGTATAATTACAAATGTACCTTCCGCGTCTTTAAGAGCCAATTCCAATGAACGTTTTGAGCTATCTACATGTCTTAATTCCTCTTCTATCTTATTCTTCTCTTTTTCCTGTTTTTCAACTACTTTTTTCCACTCTTTCTCTTTTTCCAAGAACCTTACTTTCCAATCCTCATCTTTCTTTTCCATTCGTTTTATCAATTCAGCCTCCCTTTTCGCCAATCTTTTCCGCCATTCATCTTCTCTATTTTCAAGTTTTTTAATATCTTTAGCAGAAAGTTGCATATTATCATTTAACTTAAGGTCGAAACTAGCATCTTTTTCCAAAGAGACAGGTGGTAAAGGTGAAGCTATATTTTCCTCACGCGAACCATCTAATGAAATTTGAGATCCACTGATGCTACTTGTGGATCCCGTCTAGAAAAAATATACCATTTTATTATTGTAACAACTCAATTTATACGTATGATCATAACAATATTTTATATTATATTACAGATGAAAATTTATAAAAGGTCTTTTCTACAATTTTAATTAAAAACATGTAATTTTAAACGGTACAAAAATAGCGAAAGTATCTATAATGTAATATATCTGAAATAGACTAAACTATCACTAGGTATTCCAGCAAATCTTGTGATTATCAAAATCAGATAACGAATATATGAAATATTAACGAATCGTTTGATAAACCATATGCGGAATTAATAAGAAACATAAATATCTAACTTAAAATATCGCCAGTACTTTCTCGAAAATTAATGATAATTTAAAATGACTATTACAAATACTAGATCACAATTATAAATCGTTTATAAATAAGCATGCTATATAGTTGCGTTATCGGTTTCATACTGATAATATGTTACGCATGGTAACATGTTTACCTGAGACATATGCCTCGAGTTAATGCCGCGCACATTGCCGGCATTTCTAACGACAGTTGACACGTCACTCCCTATTTCCTCTCGTATTTTATTTTTCAGCGTTGCAAACATGATGTTATAACCTCCAATTAGACGAGCAAAAATTGACAACTAGCACCTGTCAAAGTCGATATTGTGCTGATTCCGTGCCCGTCTACCGGAGCAATGTTAAAGGAAAGAGAGTAAAAATGTAACGTGCCAAGAATTCATTCTTTACTGATCCATCACAACTAGGTTTGATCGAGTCATCCTTAAATAATTTGTATACCCAAGGCCGCAGAAATTTTGCATATATCGAACTATCGGATTAAGTGCAGATGACTGCCATACTGTCCACTACTGTCCAGTCACTCGTTTACTTAAGTAATCACTGGTTTTGAAGCTCGATATTATATATGTAGGTATAGTTAGTGTCCCCTGTTTTAGAAAATTAGCACAACGTGTACAGCGCGAAATGCAAATGACCAACTCGCACTATTCCACGAACAACGTGAATAACGATAGTTTACAAGAGTAATGTTACTGAAAAACGGATGGATACGCGTGTGACTCATCTAAGAAAAAACCTAGACGCGTACACTAAATAAATACAACACTTCTTATCTCTTCGTATACAAAGATAATTATATGTACATATAATGTCTCACGCCGTGACTCAATAGATTTACCGTTGTACTAGGAACATTTTATTTTTATTCCCATGATAAACGTAAATGCGTAACATTGGTAAAACTGACGTAGCGCGTACAGTGAAAACATTCAGAATTAGTTTTTAAATTTGACGGTTTGAAAGTGCATGTAGGTTCTTGTTTTTTTATTCGTTTGTTGCTAATGTGTATCGTGAAATTAAATAAAAAATGGGGGATTTTATGGATGAAACGGCTGCCACGACAAATTATTTTGACACGTAAGTAAATCTATGACTCTGCATATTGCGCTATGTTATTTTTGTCTTTCATAGCTGGGGGTCTTTGTTCACACGTTTGTCACTATTTTACAATGGGCCTATACCGTCATAGTATTGTTTACTACTTGAAGAGAGATTAACATATCGTCGATGTACTTGAAATAATTTATACAGGTCTAGTAAAATAGTTTATAATAGCTGTAAAATTAAAAAAAAAAGAAAGAAAAGGGATTAGAAATAATTTATGTTAATTTTGGTTATTTGTTTGCATTTTATATTTCACCATAATATATATAGTAATATTTACAAAATCATTAGTAGATTCAGTACGGTACAAGTATAGTGGAAAATATTTTTACCGACAAATCTTCGTAAAGTACCCTATTCATAAACAAGTCGATAATTTTAGATCATAATAATTTGTTTTTATTATTGTAAATTCTTAAACTGTTTCCGCCCCCCCCCCCCCAGAAAATTCACATTCGCTCTGAATAAATATTAATATATCCAAAAAATGATATGCATGTATGCATGAAGTTTCTTCAGGCTAAATTTTAAGGTTAGAAGCGAATACTGAAGTTCGAAGTTAATTAACAATGTTATTATACATGCGTTATTACAATTGGTTTTAATTTTATAAAAAGAACAATGTGCTAAAGCATTGTTATATATGATAATTATGGTATTAGTGTTAATATATAGTATATAGAGATAAAGCGTTAAAATTATATTTGTATGTAATTATTTAATAATATTTCATTGTATTCCTGTTTATTGTAACCAAAAACATGCATATGCAGAATGATTACTTTCATGGTAATTGAAAATACAACATTGTATTCCTAATATTAATTAAATTCTAAAATTTGTGTAAAACGAGAAATATTCTTGTGAGAGGAAACTTTCAAATATTTATAATTATTAATTAGAAATTTATTTCGACGTCGACGTCTTTCGTAAAGATATATTTTACTTGATTGTTTATATTTTGTTTTATAAACTACACGCAAGAAATG
Organism: Bombus haemorrhoidalis; assembly: GCA_014825975.1. NCBI lineage: Eukaryota > Metazoa > Arthropoda > Insecta > Hymenoptera > Apidae > Bombus > Bombus haemorrhoidalis. The sequence continues at coordinate 11,419,086 of CM026172.1, read as the reverse complement.
TTAAAGCTACACATTATAGTAATTCGTTTAATAAAAGAAATTCATTTATCTGAAACGTTCTATGTTATTTATTGCTTTTTCTAATATATACATACATATATATATATATATATATATATATATGCTATGATTAGTACTTTCCATATTTCTCTGTTTACTTAAACAATGATTATCTCGTTATAGGGATGGAGTTCATTGTCTACTTAATGATTCCCAAATCTACTCTAAACTGTTAGAAATTAGAAATACAATTCATTATGCATTTACGGTTTTGACTAATTATAGTAATTACCAAATAAAATGTGTCATTTCTCTTTAATATTGAGGTAGTAATACTGTTATTTACAACCGTATACCTGCCTTGTTCAGGTATATCTTATATCTTAGAGTATAATTACCTCAAGCCATAAATCCGAATATTTACTCTTCTATCCAACTATATTATATCGTTACAATTACGTTCTTTGTATGCAGTTGTAAAACGTTTACTTCTGTGACCGCTGGTTCTCCGAAACGCATTTATGTTTCGACGAATGTTCCGCACATGGGATGGGTTTTTGTCAGAGAAGGAGAATTATAAAAGACAAACGAAACGAAGGAGGAATACTTAGCACGCATTAGAAATTCATGAAATTTTCGCGATCTAAAAGAACCGTTTCTCCTAACAATTTTGTATAATTGTAACGTTCAATAAATTTTAATACGAGGTTTAAAATAATTGAGAAATTCAATAATTGACTAAATTATTCGGTACTTAAGCTTTCAATAAACACTTTCAAATATTTGGCGAATGCGTTCTACTTATTAGAATTGATATAGCCTTTATAATTGATAATCTTTTTTTAGTAATAAATTATAAACAGAGGAATTTCCCGAAACAATATGAAGTTTATTGGTAATTGTTATATTAAACGGATTGCATTTTTAAACATTTCAATAGACTATATAAATACGTAAAACAAAAATGAAGACGCAATTGATAGAAATATAGAAGAAGAGTTAGAATGGCGATTTTCAGTATGCGGTATAAACGAAATATTCGCTAAATATACGGTTATATTTTTTATCTTGAATCCATAGAATGTTAATTCTTTGCCATCGTATTTGCGATACAAAAAGAGAGTACTCTTATAAAATATATGCACGTATATTGATCTTCTAAACACACGATTCATCTTAAAATCGTTTTATAACAACAAAAAGACTAATTTCATCGATTCCGCCTCCGTTATCTGCATTTTCACCGTCAGACTCGTCCAACTTGAAGATTATCCTCAAAATTCATTATTTTACACAACCATCAATTTTATTTATCGACCCCCAATTGAGAGACACTGTGTTTGACCGATGTACGCAGTGTTCCGTCTCTTTACAACCCTGCTTTTCTATCTGTTTTTGTCGTTTCGTTCGGCTCTCCTCCCTCCGTCGTCCTTCTTCGTCTACTCTTTATCTCTACTTCACCGCTCCGCCGCCTCTTTCCGTAGACTCCCTCCGCCGCCGCCCACCGTTAGCCCATTCGGCTGGGGTCCATACGTCGGCCTCCGTTCTGCTCCTCGACCAGCCGCACGAATCTTCCGACCTTAAACCCTCCGTTCGTGCCTCCCCTCGAACAGAACGTGAGCCGTGTCGCGTCCGTGTCGCATCGACGCCTGCCTGCCTGCCTGCCTGCCCTCAGTTGCGTTCAATCTATCGCTGGAGTAGGTTCGGAGTTGTGATGTCACGTGCGGTATCCAACAGTGTCTTCATTTCGTCGAAAGTACATTCGTTAATCGTTATCTATCAAGGCAACGCCTGACCGAGTCAAGCGTTTGGAAATTCCCCTCAGTATCATCGTTTGGTCGAGAAAACAAATAATTTACGATCGAAAGTTTGTGAACGTTCGATCGACAGTGGTTTTGGTCGTCGGACACGATGGAAGACGACAGACGACCAGCGAGAAAGCTCTTATTGTTATTTTCCAAAAGGACTGTGCTAAAATATAAACTGCTGATTCAGTGACGGGTGATTTTCTTGCAAGCCAGACTGCGTTATCGTTGTGTTTTTTCTTTTCGTCATTTGTTTCGATCCTTTCTTGTCTCAGGCCGTTCGTATCGAACAGGACTTTACGTTAAACGGATTCGAAACGGTGTTTCGTGGAAAAGGTGTTTAGCGAGTAGGAAGTGGATCGGGACACACGAGACAGTGCGAATCATCTGACGTGTCGTCTTGAGCGAGAGTTATCTCTGCATTGATCGATCCAGCAGCATATAGGTCGGCCGTGCTAACACAGTTTTAGTCTGGCAATCGAAACTTGTGGAAAACAACTTTTTCGAATGTTCATTGGGTCACCGCAAGCCACCGAATTACGCCACGGATAATCGTTAGTTTTCGGTATGGCTTTTTAACAAGACCGATGAGAGAGAACTTTTGATGGTGTTGGATCACGTTTGCGCTGATAATGCTTGCTTGAGAACTCTATAGTACCAGTGACGCTCTGTGCCAAATAAAGGTGCCAAAGAGGCCCATTGAAAGTACAAGTTGTCATAGTATTATCACAAAACTATTATCCACGTTGTTATTATCGTTGTTTCTTATTATCGTTGTTGTGCATAGTTATTACGTACGTTTGTTTTGTATATATATGTATATGGCCGAGTGATTTTGTATATAATTCGGTTCGAGGACCATTCTATTCGTACGGGAAGTCATATTTTTCGTGTACAAATGAGGAACAATTACCGCAATATGTTTTTCGCCGGCTACGGATATTCCAATCAACATCAAAACAACTCACCCTCGCCGACCAGATCCAGCGTCTGGGGTAGCGTTTACAGTCCGTTTCGGAAGTAAGTAACCGCTTATTGACCTGGATACTTTTCCACGTTAATTTAATTTAACTGCATGATAATTAAACCGCGGATGTTTATGCATTTGCGACGAGGCATTTGAAGATGCAAAAATGCACAAATTGCGCACAGCGTGCAAAAATATATACAATGGCGGAAGTAAAGGATATTTAAACGTTTGTCATGAAAAATTTTTATTCGTACGAGTTTTAATAAAACATTTTGAAATTTCATTAACATTATAATGGGATACCGTTGTCGTGATCGTATTCATCGAATTGAAAGTCAATGTGAAAATGCACATACGTATATGTATAGATGTTACAAGATGGTATTCATTGTAATTGTAATCTTTCTTTATATATTTTTGCATATTACGCGTATCACGTACATTTTTTCATATTTATATATTCCTGTAAATGTATATGTACAGCGTTTAGCCAATTTCCAACTAACTTACGGCATGAAGCCACCAACACTCGATACTTCTTTTCCCTTTTCTCTTTCCGATCTTTACGCGATTAATTTTAATGGAATACGAAGAAATATGTTACAAGGAGAAACATTTTAAAAATACGCCTGGCAGAGGAAATTCGTTGCTGTATCAAAGCAAATCGAAGCTACATACGTGAAAGATGCCGTCTCCCCTTAGTTTCTTAAAATTAGATTGTTTATCGTGAATATTTTGGGGTAAACCTTAGTCTGTTAGTTTCTCGATGCATGACGGTAGGGTTCGGTTTGACAGCTTCGAATAACAGCGTCAAATGTTTCATTGTGAGACAGGAAAATCAAAGAAACCGCTAAATGCAATTCCTCTCTCCCTAGTGCATCGTTTTAGTTCTCTGAACTTGAAAATCGTTGGCCTCCGACAAAAATATCCGACTGCCGAGATACATATTTTTCGATTATAGTCTGCTGTGTGTCCTGATCTACCGTGTAAAATCTTTATCTCATATTTTAAGAGATTCTCGGCAGTGATCTTTTCTGAGATTGAATGAAATTTTCATCGCAACAAATAACATTATAAATATTATCAAGAGATATTTAAATATTTTAAGAGAGCAATAAACACATGGTTTACTCGTGGTATCATGTTCATCGTATCTAACATCTTCGCCACTTTTACCACACTTTCTCCTTGACTGGCTGCATTTTTTTTCCATTTGTTAGATCATTGCCTGTTTTAAATGTATTACACGTCCAACGCGTCGTTCTTTATCTCACTTACCGTTTTAATTAACTGCCGTCTTTCTATCTTTCGTATTAAAAATACGTATAATTGGTGGTAATAACAGGATGATCGAATGTAAAGTACACGTCGTGTACTAACACGCGATTCAGATATTCTAAATCAGAGACAAACGCATAGATTTTCATGGCTCAAGTGGCAAAATATCTGTATTGCTCTAGAATTATTCTAATACCTTAAACGAATACATTTGTAGCGTGTTTTTGTTATCGAAGTTGCTTATTATAGCAGCTTTTCGATATATAACAAATTTATTGCAACGTCTCATTTTAACGTTTATCGTAAGGCATTTACTTTGCCACTTGTTGGTTGATCCGAGCTAGGAAAAGTACCGTAAAGAGTTTATATTTGTTCCCCCTGTACGGATATCGCGCGAATTATTGTTTCGATTATGAAACGAGTCACAAGTAAACCGTAATGATTAGTGCGCTTTGCTGGCTGTTCGTATCGTACAAAGTGAAGTGTTGCAGACGAATAAACCTCGTTTGTTTTATTATTAATTATACCTCTATGTATTCCGATTTATTATCAGTTGCCTGTGGGTGTCTTTTACAATTACCTGGTTTATTAATATGGATGTATAACTATATCGAATTCGTCGTGGAATATTATTTTATAAAAATCGTACAAGTCGAAAGTATGAGGTTGTCGTTAAGCTTCTTACTCCGAACCTATTCATTTATCTGTAACGTTTTACTTTATTATAAAATATAATATTACTTAGGAAGAAAGTATAACTCGTCTGATTGTCAGTTGATGCAGCTGTATTCGATTGTGCTTACTGCAGAGCATCGTTGAATGTTAGATTGCAAGAGGTCAACGCACCTTGCGATTATACGAGTCATTTTCATTATACATATTTACTACTTTGTTCAGACATTGTATCTGTACAATAACGTAGACAAATAATAATTCCTTGCACGTTTTCGTCATATTACGAGATTCCTTTCGATCGCTGTCCTTTCAAGTATGTACGAATGTAAACTCGTCACTAGTTAAGCTAGTACTTTTTATTAAGATACTTTGGTATCACAATGGAGAGCGCGCGTTCAATGAGAAACTTTATCTACGTATCTCTTTACTAGAAAACAGAAATCATTTTTTCTAAAAGTGCTCTATTTTTTCTTCCGACGATATAAATCCACTGCTATCATAGGTCGTGACACACAGTGAATATTGCGACACATCAGACTGAATTGCATCAATCTACATACGCGTACATTCGCCAAGTGTCTCGTGCGTTCGTTAGAGCCTTAACGAACTCTTTCGCCCACCGGACACCCACACGGTCAGCCATAAGAATACGGCAGCTAGTCCGAATCGCTCTATAAACAATGTTTTCATTCGGCAGGGCCGAGCTAATTGTTTAACTGGGCAAGTTAATGCGTTTAACGATCCGGTAATTGAGCGAACTTTGCACGTCAATGTGAATACACGCTTGTTCTAATATCGTTCAACAGCATAATGCCGTGCGATGACAACGTGTTAAAAGCTCGATTTACGGAATTACCTTCAATGGAAACACAAGGTGATCCGTTGGTTGTTATTATCTCGAATAGTGGCTGCGTTAGATATTTAGCACTTTTTGAAAGAAATTTATCCATTGCTATACTATATATAAACGCCAGAAAGTTCTATCGTAAAAGTAATTACAGCTCAAGCTGCATACATACTGCTCTCTTTCGGTCCATGCCACCATATCTGCTCACCAGTATTGATTACTTACACAACCAGCCTCCATCTTGCCAGATGACGACAACTGTGTGGGGTCATTTCGTAAAATCGTTTTCCTCTTTATCAACGTCTTTCCAAGCTGGATCGTCACGCAGGTGACACACACCGAACATGCACATGTTGGAAGTTAGTATCGTCAGTTGTTGAATCTTTTGATCAATCGTTGGAAAGACGAAGTTCGTTGCAACGAATTGTCTATCGATTCTGTACAAATATACATTTTCTAGGCAACAAGCGTGATCGATTAAACTTTAGTTTGTCAATTTTAAAATCAATTTTATCTTAGAAGTAGAAAATTCGCGAGGAGGATTCATAAAGCGAAGTCGTTTCTTTTATGTTTTTATTCCCTGTCAAATTGTTAGCACGCGTTAATTAATTAAGATATTCGTACGAATGCGATTTTATAGTAATTAAAGTAAGCAAAGTTTGCGAGTTTACCATTTAGAATTTGCAATTGAGATAATTATTGTTATTTACGAAACATTGATGGGGTAAGGAAACATTTATTTATGAACTGTTTTATATTAGATCGACATGTTTCTGATTGATTTTTATGCATGAAACGCGACAATAACTGTCGTTTGCATGTTACGAAATGCGTTATGAATTATGTAACGAATCTCTATTGCGACCAATTGTAGTTTTACGAACGACGTAGATAATCGACGACGATCGAACGATGTGCCTGCAATCTACGTTTCCGACTAATTAATTCTTACATCGAAACTCCTGTCTTCGCTTAGCGAAAGTACGACAACTTTATTTTATAATGAATATTATTTTGACTAGAGCGCGACTATGCAAATTTATTATGCGAAACAAGAATTTACAGGTAAAACGCGAGAATGCGATAAAATGCAACAAGTATATAAGCTTGAAAGCTTCGGTAATCAAACTTTTTTCTTCAATGATACAGTGTTCTCGATTTCAGAAATAGGAAACGTTCTACATAGGAAATAAAATTCTTTAAATTAAAATCCCTCCTTTAAGTATCTCTCAGAGTTTTAATTTCTAAATGTTTAAACAAAAATTGAAAATTAGAACTTGTTTAAACAAATTTTTGTTTCGGCTAATATTTACAGAATAAATATTTCGTTAATATATCTCAGTCCTTTAATTACTCGCTAAATATTCGAATATTAATTTCTAAACCACTTAATCTTTTGATCGATCTTTTCAAACCGAACTTGAACAAACATCAACGACGATATTCTACGCTGGCATAATTACAAAAAAAAAAAGAAAGAAAAAAATGATCCGCAACCATCAGTGACTCATCGTCTTTAATCCGCTTTTCTTTCCATCCTCTCATCGCGTTTGCTTAAATCGTTTGTCAGTGCCGAGCGCAAAGGAATAACAACAGCCAAAGCTCTTGCTAAACTTATTAGCTGAGAATCGAGAGAACTTTCCATTTTGTTTCAAATTTAGCACCTTCGTTGCCAATTAATAGCCGCGTTTTGTGACCGGTGGCGGATGTCGCGGCTGCGATTCTCGTTACGCGAAGCAACCCTGTCTCGTAAAGTGGCCAATAATAATATCAGCATAGTGTCACCCTTTGGTCCGTTCGCTCCCCTCGTGTTCGTTCCGGGCTGCGCAACTTCTGAGGCGTCTTGAGATTCTGAGAAGTCTGGATCCGGATTAGTTCTACATGGACCCAAGGGGTAGCGCTTAATATATCAGAGTCAGATGTTGGGGTGCTGCCGAAAAAGAGGATGGCCACGGTTACACGCCTGTGGTTCGCGAGGTAAACGGGATTACGTGCACCCGCAAGCTTCTAAATAGACCTCGCTAAAAGAAATGACTGGTTCTCTCCTCCCTTGTCTCTTTGTCACTATGGAAAAAGATGAACAACGCTAATGACACGCTGCAGATCTCTGCGCGCAGTGTGTCATTTTCAGCTTCAAATGCGTACGTTAATTTGTACCATTAGCGTCGCAGCGTGCAACGTTGTTGTCTTTCTGCAGCGTATTATTTTTAGAAGAACGAACTTTATTACATCGAAACGCGTCGTATTTAATCATTTTTGCCCTTAGCGAAACATTAAACCTCAGCATTTTAGAAATCGAACTGACCGATTTTTTCAGTTTTACCAACAAAGTACGCGATTGATTAATTAGTTTGACTTTCAAGAAACCAATTACGTATTGATTTCCACGAGTTCATTTTCTATGAGTACACGACGCAAATAATGGTAGATTGTAAAGAAGATTTAAAACATGTTATTTAAACGTCACCTTTCCCCTGTTTCTTTAATTTGTGGAGCTGACAAACGCGACGTCCGAATAGCTCGAATCGTGTAATTCGTTTTTCAATATTTTATTTTCTAATCCATATTTGTCGAATCGTTTTCGCGTAATATATTTTGGATAATGATTAGAGCGCGTCATCGTGAAATCTACGAATTCGATTTATGTGAAAGCGATATTAATCAGTTTGGATTCTAGGAGGTTCGTATGCGAAATAAAAATTAAACGGACGGTTTAATTAAACGTTGAATGAGACTTTGTCTATGAGGACACCGATGCTTAAGACGAATTTCTGAGCGTGAGACGTCCCAGAAGGGAAGCGAGGTCAGATTTTCCAGACTGCACGGTGCGCGCGAATAATAGCGGAACTCTTAGAACTTGTTAAGATCCGTGACAACCCGCTGGAGGGACATTATCCGTTAATTACTCATTTCACGTTTCAACACTGGTCAGCAGGAATAGCGTTTGGATGAAATCTAAATTAAACCTTTCTGGAAATTCTGCATTTCCTTACCACTCGTATACCGTAACTCGGTTTGAAGTGGCCCGCAACTATAAATCACTGACATGTCGCACATCACGTAAACAGTTTTACATCGAGCTAACCGGCCGTTTCGTTAGAACGAAGAAAATTGCAATCGAAATCTGGGTCGCGTTTAATTCTAACGAATCGTTCCTTAAATTCCGCCGGATCTCGTACCGCGAATTTTCACACTCTCTGAATGTGATTTCAGTTGTTGAAATTAACTCAATCGATTAATCAATCTTGAGTTTGCGCTATTCTTTTGGTCGATTCGTTGTTGAGGGAACTCGATGGAAACTAGAAGGGATCGTTCTCTGTCGTTGCCAATTGCGAATACGATTTCCCGTGGGGTTATTCGGTATCAAAAGTTACTAAGAAAATGATGGAAAAGGAAAATGAAAGGACGTTTAAAGTAGTTGAATTTCTAAAATTAATGTTAAAATTAATGAGCTGAAATTTTTAGCGACAGACGTTTCGGATGATCGTCTGATTAATAGTTTGTCTATGCGCAAACCTTGTCCTTAGGATCGAATGTTTTACTTTGAACCGATCGTCGCTCTGCAAATAGAACGCGATCTTCATCTTGATCCTTTTTAAAAGTTTCATCTAATTCGGTCTAGTTCGTACGGTCTATTTCGTATGGAATCAGGAGCCACCACGTGCCTCCGCTCCATTTTCGGCCCTATTCCAAAAATAAACTATCTTTAAGCTTCGGTGACGTACTTTCATTATCGTCTCCAGGAGCCGTAAAAGAAAGGCTTCTGTTCTTCATTTTGCATTCTTGATTTTTAAAATAATATTACAGTTCCTTGCGTTACTCTTCTATTTTACTATGGAATCGATTTTATGTCGTATCGCGTGCATGTACATATATGAATTAATCGGTGTTCTTTTTCGTGTTTGTTACAGCACAAATATGCCGCTGCAGGACATTACGATGAATCAAACTCTGCCGTTAATAAATGGTAAGCAGCAATCTGGAATTTCACATATTTAAATATCAAATCATTCTTTGATTAGCGTCAAAAAGACCAATTGAGTCATTTGATTCGTTAAGAAATAAAAAAAAAAAAATTACTATTTTCATTAACAAATCTAATTATTCCTATTATTACCTTAAGATTATTACCTTTTAAAGAGAGATAAGTGTCTTTTCTCGGTTTTCTTTAAAATAACGATAGACCATTCATCAGCGAATATGTGTAACAAAAGTATATAAATACATATCTATATAATGTAACAGTGTACAAGCTTCGTTGAAAAAAGCTTCGTAAGATCGAAAATAGAAGAATCGTTATTAATAAGACAGTAATCAGATTTCAATTTTATGCATAAAAATGTTTACGAGACATCGGATGTCGTTACCGTTTGTTGAAACGAGTATGAAACTGAGATAGAAAAAGTGGAGCAGCGGAACGGGGTTAGACGGACTATTACAGACACGAAACTCTGACACCGTCAGCGTCAAGATACTAAACGTTAATAAAACCGTTGGTTAGAAAGAAACTAATTAATAATAGAGGCGAGTAAGAATACTAAAACTCCCTGTCTAATTTTACGTTTTTAATAAAACTTGCAAACATAACGTGATCGTATGTTTAAACGAAGCGAGAAATATTTCTCGTTATCGAAAGAAAAGAAATTCTGAAGAACGTACGTTATCGAGATTCAAGAGAATATGCCCTATAGCTGTTAAAAGATAAAAAAAAAAAAAAAACAAAGAAAATACTGACAGACTGAAATTTGCTGCTCGCAAGATAAACTGTGCGTGGGTGAAGGAACGTTATCCGCGTTTCGTATAATACGATGAATATGTTTCGATTAATTTTGAAGCGACCGATAAATCGATATATCGACTTTCTTTCTAACGATCGCTGATAAATACATTATTACAAAATTATATACGAAAGTAACATTATTTCTGACATACGTACTTCTCCTATACTACGTATACGCGTATTTGTATATGTAATTGAAGTTCTTTATCTACAGAAATAAAGAATATTTGTATATATAATTGAAGTTCTTTATTTATAGAAATAAAGAATGCGTATCGCGTTAGTAATAAAGCTATGGATATTTTCAAATGTCTCCGTAAATGAAGCGTTAAGATCAGCGATTCAGCGATTAATGACTCGTTAAAATTTTCGAACGTCTATCAGTCATCAGGATGGAGCGGATACAATTTTACGGTGCGTGATCAAGGTAGGATATCGTTGCGTAAGAGCCGATTACATTTATTACTTATAGTCCCGGATCGGATGAACGTATCGCGTACAGATGTCCCTGCAAATTAAGTGATTGCTCGAATGAGAGGTCACCGATATTGGAGTCGACAATGGAACGATCAGTTACCTTCCTGTTTCCCTAGTGAAACTACCTTCATTGGCCATTTCCCTCGAGCAATTGACCCCCTGTCGACATCGGTCATAGCCGATCAACAGCTGATTGTCTCATGGAGAAGGATCGTTCGTCCTAAATTCGTGTACGAAAATATACTGGTCGGTTCGAAGATTGATCTCGAAGCGAATTCCTTCCGACATGCGCGGATTACCATTTTGTTGGAATAAATATTACCGTAGATCGCAAATACCTCTTTGTCCGATCTCGCTTTAATTAGATCTTGCCGGCAAGAATTCAAATTGCATCTATCGCGATGAAAACGGGGCAACGAACCTTGTTCCACTCGGCTACTGCTATTTTACGTCCACGCAGACGCCGCGCCGCGACGCGCGCCGACGAGACGTAATCTCGCGTTTACGACAGGGGTGGTCACGCCCGGTGTTTCGAACGCAGCCGCTTAATTCGTCCGAGGTTGTAACGAAATCTGTTTATTGCCCGAACGATGACAGAAACTTTGCGTCAAATTCGACCGATACGCTTGCAAAATCGTCCATAACTGTTAACTGATAATGGTAAAATCGACGAAACACGGGGATACGCGTATCGTCTTAAAAGACAAAAGAAAGTCTTTAGCACCAGGAACCTGTGGCCAATGGCCAAAAGTTAGCTATATCAGCCCGGTTGCTTTGTGGTATACGCATAAATTTGGCCCTTGGTAAACGAATCTGTGCCAGAACCATCTTGGCCCGGTCCTATCCGCGATCTATACGTTTCCGTGATCCGCGATCTATAGATAAAGATCGCACGTGGCCGTGTACGTTCCATACGCCGAGTTGATTTTCGTTCGCGCGCGAAACATCGGTTCTTCGTTTACAACAGCTGCGCCCAGTCCGCGTTTTAAACGATGCCTCGGGCCGACGCGAAATATTCGACGTGCTAGCGAACGATTCGTACCGATAGATTCGCGGCGATGGGTTCGTGGCATTATAACGAACTAGAAGACGGTCTGTTCGCATCAGTGCGAAAAATTTCAATGGAAGCAGATAAACGGGGCAGATAAACGCTATGAGTGGCATTACGATTCTTCCTATTGTTCGAATGTTTTTAGCAATTGCAAGAAATCCGATATCGCTTGCTTTTACCGAGTTGGTAGCCGCGATGATGAAGGTAGTTGCGCTTATTTTAGCATCCGCGTACTAGCCGATTAGGTATACCACCGCTATATTATATTTCGTATCGTTTAATAGCAATCGTTCGTGTGACTACAAAAATTTCACGCTGCGTAAACGAAATGTGTAGAAATCGATAAAAAAAAAAAAAGAATATCTTTCACAGCCGCCGTAGTTCGTCTCAAAGATCGTAAGCTAGTACAACGCGCTTGCAGCGTAGTTGATAACTTTGCCTCCGAAACAAAGATGTTTGATACATCCTAGAAAAATGTTTTTCGCGATCTCAAATTACAGGAAGCAGTGATCCATTTATTTCGGTGGGTTCCGCGGCCAGAGGGACAGAGACAGAGAGAGAAAAAGAGAGAGAGAGAGAGAGAGAGTAGGAGAAACGTGTCGCGACTCTGTATTTATTTCTGTAACACGTTGCCCTGTGGTCCTGCGGCACCGTTATTCGCCACTTTTGCGAACGATTTCCATGTTGAACGACACGATCTTGCTTCTAGATAAAACACCATGCACATCGCGGTGCATTGTCCAAGTGAACCGGTTGTTTATTTCTCCAGATGGTCGAACTCTCCTATCGTCCAAACTTTCTCCCGATGCTCGGAATGCGAAATTTGCATCGAACACCAAGCTTCAAGCGTTAGACGCGATGGTAGCCAAACTCTCCGCTATTTCTGCTCGCGTATTGATTCTTCCTGATTCCTCGAGTCTTTGCGTTGCAGGTGCTATCGGATTTAATTCGAATAGCTAGGAAGATTGTTATTAACTTTGGTTATTCGTAGTACGTCGATGGTGAGAAATTTGTTGAATTAGGAGTTTACGAAAATACGCGGAACTAATACGTTACGTTTATTTTGCGACGAGGAGTTTGCTGAAATCTTAACGTAAAACAGAATATCGAAATCGAGACGACTGTTTTCAATCGGCGTGTGTGAAATGGATTATAATATAGATACTTGTTCCGATTGAGCCCTTATATCGTTATATCGCTATAGATCCATCGATTAAGCATACCAGACTTTACAGCTTACTTTTATTCGAAGAATTTACTGTACTGAAATATCAAGTTTTCTCTAACGAAGCGGATAAGACGAGTTGTAGATGAATTCAATAACGAAATAACAACCACCTGCTCGTCCACGGCTTCGGTATTTCTTTTTATGATAATTTATGTTTGTTACCATTTAGAAGTTGAATTTCGAGAAACGCTGAAACGCGCGTTTATTTATCTCTAATGAGAAGTTTGTTTGCCAAATCCTAAATACCCAGCTCTAGCGGATACACGTACAGATACGCTTATCCTTTGCAAGAACTGCTTATCCCTTTATCGTCCCTGCGAGGGTTGAATTTCGAAAAAAAAAAAAAACGTTGTGTTTGTTTGCTTCTAACGAAAAGTTCGTATCTCGAATTTCACGTCCCCAACTTTAGCGACTCTTGGGATACGAGCCACGTGGTTCTCCTTTAAGAAAAATTCATCGCCGTCTCACCACTACTTTAGAGTCCAATTAATTTTCAAAATTCCCTTTCTTGTCTCACGACACGTCATGAGAGAAGTAGGCTGTCCAAATCTCACGTTTTTAGGCACGGCGGTTTGGGCTGAACGTCGACGAGCGAATTTTATGTTATTTACGGATAATCGATATTTCTAGTTGCAGAAAAGGAAAACATCGTTGAAAACAAAAGAAACGAATACCATTTCCGTGTTAGAAACTAAGGAAGATGAAAGGTATTCTCGAAAAGTATCGAAAAGTATTTCGACGATCGCGTAAAGTCGAATAAATCGGTATCGAACAAATTCTCCGTACGTCTATTTAACGATCCATAAATTTTCCAATACGAAAATTCGATTCTCGATAGAAAATTCGTGATAATTTCTCAGGATAGATGCAAGGTTGTTCGTTATTTGCCAATAGTATAAAATGATAATTCGTTCGAGTAGCGTTAAGCGCCACACACGGTTCGGTGAATAATCAAACGACTAACGTGCTGCGATACTTAGGTTTCGGTTTAATTACTCGTTTCGGAATCGCTACCACCTCCGTGTCATTTTCATTTATACTTTGACACGATTGGGATCGAGCCAGACGCCTACGTGTCTGCGAAAACCTAGTGTCTTTATGAACTAAATGATAACTCAAACGCTGATGCTATTTTTACGTATTAAGATTAACACACGTGGCAGGGACGTTAAACTTTGATCGTCGATGTGCCGATTTGCGAATAAATTTTCTTCGTTGGATCAGAAATTCAAATAGAAAGCCAAATGGTATAGCAGAGAAAAAAAGAAAGGAACGTAGAAAATGAAAGTAAACGTAAGACTTGCCGATAGAAAAACGTCTCGCAAGACGTTTCTGTTGTTCTATCGATCAAGCGTTAATAACCGGGCCGACCCTCGTGAATCCAATCCAATTCTATTTTCCGCTCGATTCAGGCGGCCAAGTCGATTAACAGAATTCGATATCGGTCAACCGAAGCCTCCGGTTGACACGAACACAGAAACCGCGACTACACGCGCGTTACCAAAGGTAACATAATATGTAAGTACACGGTGTCGCAATGCCGGCGGCGAGTTCGAGCGACCCGAAATAACCACGAAGCCCGTTTTGACCTCTTCTGCACCTAATTTCGTGATGTACGATTACTAGGCCGATGTTGACCGGCGAAATTACAATTGCGCGAGCTTACGTTCAAGACGATTTCTCGTAGCTTTAATTACAGTCAGGTCGAACAGACACGCACCGAAGAGCTGGAGAGTGGTCTGCCAAAATAAAGATAGTTGAAACGTTGCTTCTGGCCTAAATGTGTCATCTATAAATACGCGAGCTCTACGTCCGGCCGACAGAGCCGAGGTTCACAGTCGATATCGGTACTTGTACCGATACCTAAATCGCTAAAGCTGAGATTTGCCGATCGATTCCTGGAAATCTGGAATCACGACGCGGCGTATGACGCGGATGCTGTTGATGGTTTGCAATCCGGAGAGGGGTTCCAACGGATGTGCAACTTTGTCGATATTTCTTTAACGTACTCGGGCATCGTTGGAATTTCTGTCTCGAATCGATCGCTCCGGGGGCGAATGGAACGATTGGAAAAATTTGTGATCTCGAAACGGGATAGCCTTCGGAGAAGTAGGTTTAATAGACGCAGGCTGGTGTTGTTAGCTTCTGCTTTGATCGATCGATGGTAAAGTGGTGGGACTTGAGATTATTTCTTTTAGTTGGTAATCTAACGATCAACCTTGTTTTTTTATTTGATGTTTTCTTTAGAAAAGAATTGACAGATACGTTTACGCTTGTACGGGGAATTGAGTTTAGATGCGAGTTAACGAAAGCGAATTAAATAATAAAGATCGAGTTGGCAATTTGGTATTGATAACATGGACGACGATTCCTTAATGGATAATTTCTTTATTTCTTCAACAAATAAAGGTTCTAAACGATACGCTTTATCGAATTTAAAAATCGAGGGCGAAAGGAAAGCGAGTCTATCGAACACCTGATTATCGATTGTTCGAAAGATTTCAAGCTTGTTCAGGTAAAAGATAAGACGCAATAGAGTGGTTGAAATTGGCCTTCGCTGTTTCCAGAGATATTCACGTACGACTTGAGAAAAAAGGTATTTTCATCGAAACGAAATTCCATCGGTCTATTTCGTTTTACGATATATAAAATATCATCTACTATCTATTATATATTAAGAAACAAAATTAAATAATGCTATTATTAAACGATTAAAATAGCACACACTGTCTTGTTCATTTTCCAAGCTACGCTTCTTCCTAAAAACATGCGTGTAGATAGTAATTTCTACTCACGAGGGTAGAGCACGTGAGGAGAGAGCACGTGACGTTCAACGTCGCTGCACAGGAACTGCGTTGAGGGCATTTGAACTTGAGTGGAAACAGGACTCGTGCTTCTAACTATAGGAGGAAATGCACGTTAGGGTTAAGATATGACGGTTTCCTGCGATCAATCTAACGTATGAACATGAAATAGGATCTGCTTCCTGTTTGGAGTCCTGCTTATACGCGTTACGTATTCCTTCTCGGTACATAGAGGCAACGATCGTTTTTCGAAAGCGCATACGCAGAGATGTTCAGAAGCTCGTCGCAGTTAAAATAGAAAAGCTTAACGATCTCGGCGTCGTTTACCCGTTGGATGTACCGCGAATCTGTGCAAACACGCAGAATCCAGACGATACCTTTGGCCAAAAAATGTTTGTCCTTTGACATTCCAGAATATACAGATTACGAAAGTCGTTTACGCTATTATCGAATTAATCGAAGCTCTTTCGTCGTGCTCGTATTGTAAATTAACAACGAATTTGTCCACAGCTGTTGTTCCATGCAGCTGCGGCTCGGACAATCCTTGAAAAGGTTGCCTATATCTATCATAAGCTATACGCCATACGATATATGCTCGGGATATAATTTTAACTGTAGGTTATTGCGATGTAAACTTTGGCGCTGCTTTGCCGTTTTATCTCAGTTAACGTTTCTACGTCCATCGCGAAAAGACCTACGAAATATCATCGGAGAGCGCTCAATGGTCTTTGCTCGTTTTATTTCTGCGCTTAGTTCGGCTCTAGAATAGCCAGTAATATGTGATGCTTTACGGAAGATTTTACGTGGCATGGGATGTGGTAGGTCGCGCGTTGACGCTCCGACCACCCTTCGCAGCATCCAGGACAGGCCAATCCAAGTTCACGTTATGTTCGGTAAAAATCATTTCGCACGTTACTTGCATCTGTGTAGTATCGTTTTTACGTAATCGTTAGACTGCCAATATTCGTAAGAGTATTCGTATTCTTACGAACTTTGCGAGCAGATTTGTTTCGACTACTAAACACACGCGTGTTATAGCAGCAGCAGCGGCAGCATTTTTTGTTTTGTTCAGTTTAGTTCGCTTAGTTCGGCCCTAAGTTTCTCATAAACGTGATTGTACGCATTTATAAACCTGCAATTCTTACGCACAAAGTTTTCCACTAATCACAATTCATGTTACATGGTTTGAGACCGTCGGTGAACTGGTTCCTGTTGATAAATTGCTATACCGCCGTATATGGCGTGTATGACGATTAGTAACGAGAAACATTATTCTCCGAGCTAAATTTTTTTTTCTTCCTAAGTTATGGATTTTTAGCGTGTTGACGTCCCATCTGCTGCTACGTATATCGTCAGGGATAAAATTGCAATAACTCGTGTGTGTGTGTGTGATTTTCTTGTATATAGACGAAATTAAATTACGTGGTTTATAAATTAAAGTGTCTTAACGCGATCCTGTTTTTTTTTTTTCAATTGTTGTTTTCACGTGCGATTGAATTTAACGATTTACGAATGTTACTTCGTAGTTAAGTAAGTAATATATATATATATATATATACATATATATATATATGTATGTATGTATGTATCGTGTTCTAAGAAAGTGACGATAGGTCGAATTGATTGCGTGAATCATTTAGAGGTCGATTGGTCCGATCGGTTTGACATTTTTTCAAATAGGTTAAACTTTTCAGCGAAAAATGAAAAAAAAATCGTTTTGCTACGATATATGGATAATAATTTGTTAAAACGACGCGCTATTTTTTCGTAATAGACGTGCTATTTTCCAACGACCAAACGTAGCGAAGGAAAGGAAAGCTTTATGCCGAATTACGTAACACAGCGCGTTGCTCCGTCGATAACGTGACTGCTATTTTTAAAACTATCTACGCTTTTCTTGAAAAGAATTATTCTTACGTTTCGATTTCTTAGAATTGTTCAACATATATATATATATATATGGTCATAAACTTTTATTTAAAATTCTTAAACAGAAGGTAACTGTTGCTTGCAATCGAAGTTTAGCTAATAAATACTCTAACATATGTATTAGCAAATAAATCGTTGGACGTTCATTGCCAAATGTTCTCTATTATTGTTTTCTTTATTCTCCTAGTCCAAAGAAACGCGAACTTATTTACCGATATCGAGTTACTTCCTCGTTTATCGACAACTCGGATATCGCTCATTGTCGCATAATCGAATCTTTATGCGATCGTAGAAACTTATCATTTTAAACGATATTGTTTAAATCTCGTTCTTCGACCTTGAACGATTTCATCCTATCGAGAGAAAAATAAAGTCAACGGGCATCGCAGAATGCGCTGAACGCTGGACGGGGCGGGGGGACCCTGTTCGCGCTGAATCGTGTGACACAAAGAAAGGTCGCTAACTACCGAGCTTAATAGACCGTATTAGAGCACAAATGGCAGCGTGAATTTGAGCGCTGGTTGGTTGCCTCGTTACCAGCACCTATCGTCCAGATGCGTTATTTTCATTCGCCTTTCCTTTATGTTTCAATGATTTTCATTTCGCGGCTCGCCAATGGCATCGTATGAGATCACGTGCCATCGCAATGCTTTCGAATTGTCTGGTTCTCCTTCGATCGACGTCGATGGAATTTTACCAGACTTGCCGAATATTTTCAACGAGGATTATCGAAATTTGATATCGTACGCGTATACCGAGCGTAGCCGTGTATTCGACTCGAACAGAGCGCGGTTTGTTGCGACGCTGTTTTGTCGGAATCGTTCGCAAGGTCGGTACAAATTTTCACAAGTCGTTGAACCGCGCCACTCTTTGTTGCAATTTTCGCCGACAACGTATAACTGGCAACGAGAGAGAAACAAAGAGGCAGGAGGAGACAAGAACGGGGGGGGCTGATGAACGCGACGAGTTGAAACAAAGGAAAAGGAGGACCAGAGGCTTGTAAAAATCCGCGTCGAACGAGCATCGAGGACGACGTTTGCGAGGATCGGCTGAAAGGCTTAATGGCGGTTGGCGACGCGTGAAGAAGATTTAAAAGAGAACAAGACCGCGGCGCCCGTTTAGCATCGCGAAGTTGGCATCAGTCACGTAGCTCGAACGAATTCGAGAATAGGATCGATTCAACGTTCAATCATTGCAACAAGCGCACCTGGAGAAAAACGAGCGATTTGTAGCAATCCTGTGTGCGATAGCGTGCATTAGTCACGGACGTTCGTGCGTGCGTGCGTCGGTCGTGTCCTTAAAAGGGATCTAATCACGGCGGGCTTATCTTTGGTTTCGTGTTTGAGAAGTCCTGTTTGCATTGCTAGAAACTTTGTCCGTAAATCGAGCTCGTTCCTTTAGCCCGTGTTCTCTATTCTTCTTCTATACTTTTTGTTAACCATGGCCAATTCAAACGCGTTAACGTGTTTGAAATCGAGCTTCTCTTCTTATGGCTTAACCCTTCGTCTGCATGGGTAGTTTCCGATCAACGATTTCCAGTAATTTCTCATTTTCGTTCGTTGTTCCGTTAAAAATTTCCTTCGCTCGAAACGATCACCGATGATACGTGGCGATAAATACCATCGGATGATATTTCAGAAACTTGCAGGAGTTTCCAAAAGAATGTTTGGGAATTTTTTAAGATGCGTAAAAAGAAATCGGTGTGTACACGTGACCGGTAAAAATAAGCTTGTTAGGAAGTTTTAAGCATTTGCCATTGTTTGAAATAACGACGAAACATAAATATTTGAAATGGCGAATCATCTTCGGTTGCATCTTTACTCTAGAATTTACAGAGTAAATACAACAGCGAAATAACTTCAGCAGCTAAAATATTAGCTTTGTTTTGTATTAATATGAAACAATTTCCTATTTTCGTAAACTTCTTCAGGGAAGATAAATAATTCGCATTTTAATATCGATTGGAATTTTACGTATTGGTTTTACATACGCTTCAGCTGAAATTAGAAAATATATCTTACGCTTTGCAGCGTTTGCCCTCGGAATTCTTTCAACTGCCTTCGAACAACGAGAGTATTAACGATCCTTTACGCGATGCTCCGAGGAAATACGATATTTACGCAAAGACATTTAGAGCACGAAAACAACGTATAACCGCTTCAGCCTGTATTCTAAATAAACGTATTTCCGATCCGAGTCTTTGAAAACTGTTAAATCACGCCTTTTGATTCCGTAGAGCAATCTGGAAGAACGCGTTCGTGCGTAACTTCATCGATAGATCGTCTTTTATCTAGGATCCTGCTATTCGAATAGCTTCAATAGCAAGTTAGGGGGATACGGGTTAGGGTGCCACGAACTATCACAAAGTAAACAGCACAAAATTTGGGTACAAATGTTCAGCACGTAAATGTTAAAGATAAGGTAACCGGATCGATGCAATCGTCTTTCTCGTTTCTGTGATCGTCGACGAATCATTAATAAGCGACGAGAAAGAGAAGAATCTCATCTGTCGGACATTGGGAATTGATGAAAATTGTCATCGTTAGAAATGGCTTAAAGACAGTTTCTTTGCTAACGAAACACCCTACGGTATTGGCTTAACCATCGCCCTACTAACTATGGAAAGTAAGAATTTCTATATCGACGATCGTTCAATTCTTCTGTAAGAAATTTTAAATAAAAGCGATGATTTTGAATAATTCTGATAACGGTTTTAGCGTAATAACGTTTAGTTTGAAAAAGAGAGATTAATAAAGGTGCGAGTTTGCAGGCCAATCGAACGTCTTGTATCGTCCATCCGATTTATTTACGTATTGTTTCAAATCTTCGATTCGTGTATCGTATTTCAGGATTAGTCCAATCGCAAGGAGAGACGATGATCCACAATGTCTTCGATAAATTTAATTTGCCGACGATTTTGCTTGTTTCATTCGACGATGCAAAATTGAGAACGATCAACGTAAATTATTTTCCCCTCTTGTTATTTTCAGAAATGGAATCGCTTCTACATTTTCCTTTCTCGTATTACTTAAAATTTTATATTGTCCGCGTGACTTGTCAGATCAATCGAATCGTAAACGTCGATCATCTTTGATATTATGCTCGTACAGAATATCGTAGACAATCTACGTAGCTTTAATTAAGCGAATCAACCAGCCAGAAATTGAATCGAACCGATTTGTAATATGCTTGAACGACGACGAGTCTTCTTTATCTCTTCCTATGTCCAATGCGCTTCTAGCAATTTGTATCGTAATTGCGACTCATGAATAATTTATTCCGAAATTATTATATCAAAATAGTTCTAACAATTTATTCCTCGTTATTTTATGATTTTATTATTTATTTATTTTTACTTAGTCCGTAAGTTCGGCTTTGCGCGAGTTTTCGGTTTTACGTCTCGTTTACCTATCGCGGCTTTTTACATTCTCTCAGTCCTATATGGCGTTATCGCCTTATTCGTATCCTCCCTTATACCTATCTAACTATAAACTCTTGTCTCGTGTATCTATCTCCCCTCTTGTCCACTCTGTTATATTGCACTATATGACGTTATATAATCTATCCCTGAGACTATGGCAACTTTTGGGCTTTTGCCTTCTTGTTGTCGTTCCTCCCCGTCTTGTATCTATCGCCCTTCCCTTCTCCATCGTTCCTTTCAATTCCTTCTCCAGTCTCGTTCAACGTCTTTTCCGTGTCCTTTGGCGTCCTCCCGTTATTTCGCATTTTTCTATTACGTGTCTCGGGTCCTCTACTTTCCTTTCGCGTAGCCTGCACCTTTTTTCTCTTCCCCTTCTCTCCGATTATTGCAACATTATATACCGATATCGGTTCAAACGTAGACCTTGCAATAATTCGTTGATGAATTTACGATTAATAAATGTTTTAACAGATGTATCACGATACGAATTTCCTTTTGCAATATTCCAGGGGTGTGCGAAAAACGCTTTTTACAAAAAAATGTAAAAGAGTTAAAGGATGTGTTTGATTTTCTGTTTTAGGCACAAATACGAGATCGCCTGGGAAGACGTCGCCAACGGGGGTAATTGGAAGCAGAGATGGAGCGGGAATTGGTAGGACGATGAAAGAGTACGAAGATCAATTAGAAGCTCTGAAAAAGGAAAACTTCAACCTTAAATTACGGATTTATTTTCTCGAGGAGCGGATGGGAATTACATCAGCGGATGAAAATGCGATAAAAAAGAATATCGAATTAAAGGTTTCTACGTATTCCGTTTTACCTTCTATCAAATCGTGGCAATACTTTCTCTCTTTTCTCTTTCAATTAAAATTTCACTCGTTTGATGCGAAAAGCACCTATATATTCCGCATATATAATTCAAATTCACTTTACGTTCGTTTAGGTTTTGACTGGAAATATCGATATTTTAATTGGGAACTATAATTCGCTTTATTATCGCTGAAAATTCGAATATAGAGGACTTTTGCAGATAAAATCAGAAACGTGTATCTTCGTTTTTTACCAACTTTTGTGGATATATTTTATTTATGAGATTTCATTGTTTTATTCTACCGTTAGGTTGAAATTGAATCATTGAGGAAAGAGTTGGTGGAGAAGCAGGAACTTCTCAGCCAGGCGGCCAAGGCGTTCGAATTGATCGAAGAACAAAAAGAAGCTTCTTCGCGGAATCAAGCTCAGTACCAGAAGTCGCTTGAAAATGAACGAGAAAAGATCAGAAGACTGGAGAAGGGTACGTGATAAAATTCACCACTTCTTTATCGTAATTAAACAAAATTCTGCATATTTTCTTTGTCAGTGAAGAATCGGTAAAAAGAATTTATACCTGGATTCCAATGGTTTTATGATTGATCTCCTACCAAATTTATGTATGTAATTCTTCTAGCAACATTTATGTCAGTTATGCATACGTTTACGTCATTTATGTATTTATGTATTTTGGGGATTTTGCAGTTTCCTTGGATTAAATTAAAAAAGGTTTAAAATTTTATCATAAATTAGTTTATTACGTAAACGGAAAACTATATTTTTTAATCGTAAAGCTAAATTTTTTTCTCTTTTCTTTTACTAACAACTTCATAAATTGTGCTTATTATTTTCAATTACAAATTGTGTCAAACACAAATTGCCTACTAACAGCTGCTAAACCTACTTGCTACTATGCGTGTTCGTCAATATCGAATCTTTTTGTCATAAAAATAGTATGTAATTGCTGGATTGTGAATGTTGTGGATGTTTATGCATTTACAAATAACTTAAATATGCAAATAATTTACGGATCATTGGCAAACACATACAATATATCCAATATAGAGTACCTTGTTGTAGTAGTATTTAAAGCGCGAAATAAATCTTTATTGCCTGTTGGCATTCCTTTTGTTTTTAACAATATTCGTAAAAATAAGAATTTGCATTAATATCGGCAGTCTAATAACCGTGATTTGTCAATGCTGCGGCGTAATAATTTCGTAATATTCGAGCTCCTATATAATTCAACGCGTTACTTCTTACGGTGTAGCTTGTAAAAAGCTCTTTGTAGGAGAAAGTATCGGAATGTTTCGATAGGTTGTGCTTCATTTGCATAATTACTCATTGCTTCGGTAAATCCTCTTCTTCGTACCCTTTGCTTTCCACGAAGTTCGCTTATACTCGATACGATGAAAACTTTATGTTGCTGTCTGTTGCGATAGAATTAGCAGAATATGAAGAAAAGAAAGCAGATGCGTCGATCTTCTATAAGGAAGCTTTCGGCATCACGCCAGAAAAGGCGTTGGAGAACGAGGAGAAACTATGTCAAATGGAAGAACTCGTTGCATCTCTAGAAGCCGAGGTATGATTCGTTTTACTTAATCCTCTATAACTAGAATAACTTTGTTATAAGAAAAATACTCACGATCGATTACAATCATTTTATTCCCATTTGAAACTTGGGGAAGAATAGCGATTACTGTGAATAAACTAATTAGAAATGGTGAAATACGGTATCGCGTATGATTATGTAACTTTTAAGTAAGTATACAGAGGGTTGATCTTTAATTCCGACAGTCAGTAAAATACGAGATAGATCATCTAAATGAAATGAAAATGAAATGAAATGAAATGAAATGAAATGGAATGCGTGTAAAAGAATCAAGCCCTGATACTTATTTTTTATTTATCCTGTCCCTTTAAATTCTCTTTTAATCTTTTTCGAACATCGAAGAACATATAGGTTCCTTTTAAGCGTATCCTTCGAGAGAAATTGAATTATTTCCGACTCGATTTTACAAAGTTGATCCCCAAAGAACGTCGTTATTCATGGCAATTGATAAGCAAATACTCGTCTGCCCTACTTCTTTTCCTTTTTCTACGTATCTACGTCATTTCAATGCTATCTTTGTTCACTTCCTTCAGCCACGAAAAGAACGCGAGCTTGATAAGCGAGTTATCGTCGCTCTGGGAAAAGGAAGAAAAAATTAATCAGTACGATTTTGTCCGTGGATGAGTATGCGTCGTTGGCATTGTTCACTGATCAAATTCTTGCGGTAGCTTGTTATACACGCGTTTGTCCATTAACGGCACGATAACTACACGATCAACAAAAATTTCGCGTACGTGAAAAGCGTGGGCTAATGTTTCTCTTCTTTTCTTTCATTATTCTTCATATTCCACTGGTCTATGGAGAATACAAATCTCTGCGTTGCGTTGCATATAAATAGCTAAGATATTTGAAATATTAAGGTAGTAAAAATTGTACACGAAGGATATAGTTTTTGTAGAGAGGAAATATCTTTCTTAAGAATTCAAATTCATCGCAACTTTTCAAGTGATCAGCTGTTTCTTTTTTCTTTTTTTTTCTTTTTAAATGGTTAACGATCTTTCCTTTCGACGCTAACGTTTAATTCGCATTCCATATGCTGTGTAGCCTTAAAAATAAAAGCGACGGCTTAAGACTCTTGCACACGTATACAGACCTGCCATTTATTCATTTTTATCCACAGTGAGAACGAAAATTAATGATAGCAATCGCTGACAATATGGCGAAACTGAATGCGAAATTATCATTTTACTATATATATACGATATACATAGGGCAAAAGTAGTGTTTTTTTTTTTTTTTTTTTTTCGGTTATACCGTTTCACGTAGAACACGGAACGATTTTAACGTGAATTTATTCCGCAAATGAACGTAGGTGAAACAGGTGACGAACAGCTTGGACGAGGAACGCGTCTGGGCGCAAGAACTCGAGGGTGAACGGGATGAGTTTAGAGAACGTTTGGAGGCTGAGACGCGATTGAGAGAAAATTTGGACGCGGAGAGGTTGCAAGATATCGAGTCGCTACGGGAGAAAGTAAAAGAACTGGAGGAACAGCAGCTAAAAAGGGACACTGTCGTTCAGCAGTGTAAGACCGAGCTACTCGAGAAAGAAAGAATCATCAAGGAAAAAAATGCACAGCTGGAAGAGAAGTGTCGGGTATACGAGGAGCTGAACGCCGTTTCAGAAAAAAGGAAGAAGCAAGTCGATCAATTAAGGACGTCTGTAAAAGCCAGGGACGAGGCCCTCACAGATCTGAATAACAAACATCGTGCCCTGCTCTCTCAGGTGATTATCAGATTTGAATTTCATTTATATCTATTCCGGCAAGTCTCCTGGCTATCATTTCGTTACTGATAAGATCCTTAAAGAGTTACCTTAAAAGAGAATCCATCGTCTACATAATCATCCTGTTTAACGCAATCATTCGCACGACGCATGTCTCTAATCGGTGGAAGCTTGCAGAAATCATCGTGACTCGTACATCGGCAAACCTACATCATGTCGCTTTATATATATAAGTCTGTTGCCCATCGTGCGTATACTATACGAAAAACGACGTCTAAAAGAACCGAAAACGAGCAAAGAAAAACTTGCCCTCGATCATCGGTTCGATCTCAGAAACGATCGCTTCAGAACGACAGTCGAACAAATCGATAGAGTCTGTTATAACGTAATCCTGCACTTACTAGAGGAGAAGAAATATACCGTCTTCCTAGACATACGACGAGCTTTCGATAAAGTTTCACGTGCTCGTCTATTTTACAATACGTTAAAACGAATGTATCTCGGTACTTTTTATTCTTGAGATCGCACTTGAACGATAGACGATTGCACGTACGTACGGTCACGAACCACGACCCATCGAGATTATATTCCATGCCGTTGCAAATTTGAACGTCTCATTTATCTATATATAAGAACCATATCACGGTAGTTGCTTGATCAAGGATCCCAAAGGAGGCTGAAAAATCGCTTCGGAATGGCATTGTTACAGACGTACGAATTATCGCTGGATACCTGACGAATAAAAGTGAGCGAAAGAAAATGTGTGTATACCGCGAGAGAAAGGAACTGTCAAGTTGTATGGTCAAGTTTTACCATCTGTAAAGATAAAGCGAAGTAGCTTGGAATGTATTTACAGACAAGACTAACACGGACAAAGCATATAAGAACCGAGAGGAGAGAATTGGATCCGAAACTGGGTAAAGTGTACTGGCTTATCGATAGGAAATGCCAATTGTCATTCTACGATAGATTAAGCATCTGTAAAGATATGCCGAAGCCAGTGTGGGATACAAATTCCGATCCAAAGTTTGACGCATATGCGTCGCAAATGCGACCATTCGCAGAGGCTTAGAATTACCGACAACCGAAGAAGAGATCCAGCGATACAGCATTAACTACGAACTACTGCGTGGTCCTTTAGGGTTCTTTAGAATCAAAAAAGTGTTAAAGTGAAAAGGCACATAAAAGTTAAAAACCTAGGATTTAAGAAATTAGACGTTAAAGTAACATTGAATTAAAGGGAAATTATTTTCCTGATACAACGTATTAAGCTGGATTAACTAATTTCGATGAATTTATGTTACAGTTCGAGAACGGTTATGTTAAAAGATCGCCCCCGAGCAGCCCGTCGGCTATGAATTCGGTCGAAGATCCTTTGCAAGCGAGAATGGGACAGAAGATGACCAGTGTGCAAGGGATGACGAAGAGAGGAAACGCTTGTCTCGATTGGGAACCAAATCGAGAAAGGTCAACGAGAGTGAAGTCGCCGGTGCAAACTCTGAACGGAGAGATCAGAGACATTAGAGATTTAATCAAGGTTCGCAGAAACAAATCCTTCTCGTCTCTTCTTTCTTCTTTCTTTCTTTTTTTCTTTTTTTTTTCCCCTAAGAATTATTGAACTAACTAACGATCCTACAAACGTCGATCTTTAAGGAATATCGTCAGTTTGCTTAAATCGAACGTTTATCACGCTTAGGAGCTGGAAGAAAAAGAGAAGGAACTGAAAGCTCAAGAAGAATCAAGAAAACAGTTGGTACTGAAATTATGTAACACGCAGAAACACGCGGAAACAACGACTTACAAACTGAAGAAATTGGAAGGTGAACACGAGAAAGCGATCAAGACGATTCAAGGTTTCATGGAGAGACAGCAACAATTGGAAAACACGAAGCTGAGGAAGGAACAGAAGATCATGGAGTTAGAAATAGAACTGAACAGGCTGCGGGAGTACGAGAATGTGAAGGCTGCGAGGGATGGACACGATCAATTCGTTCTGAGAGATTTCAGCACCGACACGACGGACGATCCAGAACGCGATGCCAGCAATCAGGTCGACATCATGATTTTTCGATTCTGCATGCTTGTCTCTACGTTTCTGAAGCATCATATCAAAAATTTTGGCTTTGGGCTTTTAAGATTTGGTAGCATTGTCTCGAGGTTATTCTACATTATCGTAGCTGCTTAACGTTCTTGTAAAATACGAAAATAATCGATCATGAATCGAATTTGGATCTTGACGATTAGTCGGAAAGGCTAAACTAAAACTAAAACTAAAAGGAAGGATGAACGGGCATTGTATGAAAGTTCGTTAACGTGGAGACAACGCTTGGAATTGTAACGCATTCCGCTTTTAACGAGGAAAACGGAATCGATCACGGTGGAATGGTTTGGTATTATCAAACGTTTCTCTTTCTTTCAGAGATACTGAATTCACCTAATATCTTCTACTTCTACTTCTCCTTTTCTGCTTTATCGTCATCATCTCTCTCACTGCATGACACTTATCGCTTTGGGCCACTGTTCGTTACATTTCGATATTCCTACCGGTGCACCGAAAATTGCGACCACAAGTAGCTCTGCGCTGTTCAACATGTACGCATATGAGATTTAAATATACAAATGCAGCGTTACTCGAGTCGAGTTCTAGTAATTTTTTTTCAACGATTTTCTTTCGCATTCGTGATACGAGTTTAAAGTTGGAATCCTCCGTTGAGAAGATTCCTTCTCGTTTTCTTACGTTTGTTTTACTTGATTCTTAACTTACGTCATACATTTCGAGTTCAGTACGAGTTACATATTTTTTTGTTCGCTTTTTTTTTTCTTTTTTAATTCCTTTTTCTATTACGAAGCGATCTATTGTTGGTTTTTTCTTTGTGCATACGTCTTTTTTCTCTTTTTTTTCTTTTTTTTCTTGCACGGATTTGTAGTGTTAACGCATGGCATGCATGAGAGGTACGACCGGTCGAATCGCGTCTTTAATTCACGTATGCCTATTAGTGTCGAAACACGAGCGAACGGAATATTTGTATTTTACGCTGTTATGTACGTTCGAAAAACGGATTTTTAAATCGCGCCGTCGAAATTTAATAAATTTTTGTACAACTTTTTCTTTTTTTTACGTCGCTCTGGTCCTGCTAATTAATTATTCCGCGATATCACATTACTTTGTCTCATTACTTGCGCACTAACATATCTTTCCAAGCTAAATCGATTAACCGCATAATACGACCACTTTCTCAGATGTGAAATCGAACAAGAACTTCTTAAGAAATTTGCATACGTTTAACCTAAATCAGCAATCTGTTATCAAAGCTGTCAACAAATAAATTAATTAATCACTTTGCGTTTATCAATTGTCTGATTGGCGAACATTAGCCGAATTTCTATATATTAACTAACGGGGATCGGAATACGTTTGCGTATATTTTGAAGGATCTCGGTGTTTTCTCGATTCTACCTCGAATCTGATACATGGATGGAATCTAAATATAGTTTAATTAGGCTACGGCCCAAGGTTCCAGTCGCCCAAGGAGTTTCAAAGTCCAAATTTACCGTCAAGTTCATTCCCCTATTATTTTCTTCTTATAGGTGTACATCAAATATTTTCTGTTACGAAATTAGAGTTGCCAAGTGGTTTAAAATGACTCCAGCATATTGTAAATCGCGCGTCGTTCGGATTCCAAGATACACGATCGAGATAAATCTCAATGATAACGAAGACGAAAAATAGGCAAATGACTTCTCGAGTGACAGTATGTACCGTAATCATGTACAGTGAATCACGTTTAAAAGCCACGGAATTTAATTCACATCTGTCGAGCTATTTGTCTCGTTAGTCCACTTAATTGTTAAATCAAAGTACTTGACCTCGTTCCTCGAGTATTTCGATACGTTCTTCGATACAGAAATGAGAAAATTACATCTGAAACGAGACTACCGCCGGTGGCAACGACCGTTAACAGTCGGTAGCTTAATTCGAAACTCTCAGACTGATAGCAACGTCCTACACACGAATTGTACGTTAAACGAGCGCAAGTTAGCGACCATAGCTGGACACGGAGTGAAAACGGCGTGCGGGCAGGCAACGCGATCGTATATCGGATTATCGAAGTAATTTTCGTAGAGCAAGTCCCGGCGAGGCGGTGTCTTCGAGATACCAAACCGAAGACGTGCCTTTCGTCTAATAATAGAGACAGTCCGCTCGCGAAGTCTGCGCGATCCGCTGCCGGCTCGCAGTCTTCGTACGAAAATTCGTCTCGAGTCTCGACCGTTTTCCAAGCACCGTGGTTTTTCCCACAACGAACGACGATAATTGAAAACGACTGTAATTGACTAAGAACGCGACGCAATCGACATAATCGATCCAGGAGATTCGAGGAGACTCAGAGTCCAGTTATCCTTATTCTCTTTTGTTTCGTACACGATCAAAACGACGAACGTTCGATTAGATTTTCAAAGTAAAACGAATTCGAAGAAGTGCGACTCTTTTTCTTTCGTCTAAACGAAGAGGAACGACTTCTAGATCGAAATCGAGTCGAAGAACAACCGCGAGTTTACTATTCTTTCTCTTTGTTGGTTTTCCTCGTTTTGTTTTACGAAAGGGAGAATTGAAAAGGAATGTCGTGATTTTCCGACGGAAAATCCATTGAAAAGTTTCGGAAACAATTCGCGAAGAAACGGCGCTTCCGTGCCTTTCCCTTTCCTCTGTCGCAGATATTCGCCAGTGCTAGAAATAATTGTAGCATTTGCGTCGAGTATCTTTCAAGGATTAACTCAACCTATATTGAATCGAACACGGAAATCGAAAAAGAGAAAAGAAAAGAAAGACGATAAAAATGTTCTCCTGTTTGTGCGCCTCGGTGAGAATGGAGGTAGGTGGATGTAACAAGTATCGTCTTTTGGGCAAATCCAGCAAGTTTTCGTCTATTTTTCGATCGTGTGTCCTGTATTTATCGTTAAAACGATCCAAGTCGTATGGTAATTGATTTCTTTTTTGTTTTTTATTCTGTTAAATCAAAGCGGATCTGTACAAAATTGACGACTTATTGATAATTTACTTTTGATTTTAACGAATTAAGCGTACAAAATTGTTACAGTTAGTTGTTATAGCTAGCTTCTTTTAACAGTGAAATTTGACTAACTTATTACAGAAACTCGAGAACGTTTCGTGCAATGATCATATGACTTTAGAAGACAATCGGGGAAATTAACGTTATTTTTATATTACACTCTTGTTACGGATAAGATGTTTGTCTAGCCGATTACTATGAAATTATAAGTATCATATATTTCACATGGAAGAGAGGTTTCTTTTTTCAAAATGAATTGACAGCGATTCAATTCTGTATTATATTTCAATTAATCACGATATAGTTCAATCTTACGCGATATATAACAAATTCGTATACCTCGAGAAGATGAATTTTATACAGAAGATAACTAACTCGTAGAAATTTTCCGTGAAAATTATTTCTTATCTTTAATAATAGAATAAGGTACTTATCTTTCCCGCGGGAAGCTTAACGAATATATAAGTTAGAAAACCGCAAATCTTCTTTTTTTCTAATAAAATCTTTAATCTCGAAGCTTCAACTCTTGTCCATACTTTCTTCTATAATACATAAATTCAAAAACATCGACGTACGAAACATCGAATTAATTATCTGTCTATCATTTTTACTTCATTCCTTTCGATTCTTCGTTTCATTCTTAAAACGCTACGATCGCTGACACTACGCTAGAATTTTCCAATCTACATCGTAAGATCTGTATTCGTGAGACTTCTATACTTTCGATTATATTAATCGAAACGTACCCAAAAAGCTGGAACTAACGCCGCAAAATTGTTAGCTCGTCGAGATCGATAAGAAAAATTCTCGGTAAAATTAAGGCTAACTGTAAAGTTACAAATTAGATATGTATCTTTTTGCTTTTAGGAGCCAGATATCGTTACCCTTGTCTCGCCGCGCAGTTGGTCAAGGAAATCGAAAAACTAAATACCCTTATTACCAAACAAAAACTTAAAAAACAAAACAAAGAACGATTTGTGCACAATGTTAAATTAGCATGTAACGTTGCTCCGCTTTTCCTTCCACGTTATCCGTCCACGAGTGTCCATACGAATCGTCCACGTACCGCGAAACTCTTCTCTTCTCGCTTAAATAATTCCCACGATTTCACGATGCAAATTGATCGCACGCAAACTTTTGTACCATATACACCATCTCTGTAATCGCAGTTGTTCTTGCAAATAAAGCTTACCGATCGTTGCAACCGATTTGTTTCCGAGTTTTATTGACGAGAACAATACTTTATATGTGCAGCAACGATTCGACGAAATGGAAGCCAAAATAAACGATCTACGAGACCAAATAGAGACCATCAAGGCCGAAAAGAGTCGTTTGGAGAAGCAGATTCAAGTTGAATCAGAGGTATCGCTCCATTAATTGCGTATCCCTTTGAAAAGGTTATCGTATCCCCTCGTTATCGTGCCTTCGTTACAAAGCAAATCCAGCTATTCGCTTTGATATCAGTTAAACGACAAGCTTGAAAAACTTAGGTAACTTAATTGGCAAAATTGATTAATTCTACGATGTTTCGTCGACACGACGAATTGCCATTCGATCGAAGAATTAATTCAAGAGGGGAGAAATTATCGATTAATTTGTTCGAAGATCGGATCGTGCGTTTGTCCTTGCTATATATATACATATATATATATATATATATATTGCGTAAAAATTGTTTATATAGTGAAAAGTACGAATTACGCAAGATGTTTCGATTCGTCCGAATTCTTGCAAAGATCGCGATGTCTGTAAGTTTTCTACTTTTCTGACTCGTCCCTTTACGAATGCATATATTTTTCTCTACTTTCTCTATTTAAGAAGCAGATTACGAAATTGTTAATATCGGATAGGATGGAAAGAAGCTCGTCGATTTTCTCCAAATTATTTTAACTGCGATCTAATTTCCTAAAATAGATTTCTATCACTTTGCATAACTTCGTATAAATATTTCTAACAAATTAAGCCATTGCGTAGAGTAGGTTTTGTTCGTGTTCAAGCAAAGTTAAATGGCTTAGGATGCGAGAATAACATCGTAATTATTTAGATTTCGTCTGTAAGAACGATCGAATATTAAAATACATCAATGATAACACAGATTTTCCTCTATTTATCGTCACGCGTATGTATAACGTATATTATTCTATTAATATTGCTCCTTTCTTCGCGTCTAAGCTTAATTATCGATACGCGTAATACTCGCGTACTGTAATTAACAATAAGACAACGTAATTAATCCTTGGAATTTGGGACCTTTTAAACGAGTAATCGAGTAAACAAGAATTTTTGACAATCGCGCGATAATGCAAATTGTTCAATTTGCAGGATTAACCCGAGTTCTGTTCTCCGTTAAAATCTTCGAACGAATATTTATATATGAATATAAACATATTAATTTTATTTTCAGGAATTGAAAGGGCGACTTCAGGATAGGGAACAGAAGATAGAGGTTCTGGAGCTGGAGAAACGGACGATAAAGGAACAGCTGCAGAACAAGATGGATGAACTCGACAAACTGAAGAAAATGATAAAAACCGATACGGAGGATTCGAGCAAACGGGAGGACCTTATTCACGATCTGCAAGTTCGCGATGCGGAGATCGTGGAGAAGAATCATAAGATCGAGCAGTTGTCGAAGGAGCTGCAAGTGAAGACGCAGAACCTACAGAAGCTGGTGAACACGGAGCTGTGGAGCAAGAACAAGGAGATCGCCAAGCTCCACAACCATATGACCGCCACTCACTGTCTCGAAAGGAGCCGAAACAAGTTAGACATGACGCAAGAAAGCGCTAGCACGCAGCTATCGACTCTGATCAAAGAGCTAAACGACATTGGTATCAAGGTAACGTTTACCAATGAGGTGATCCAACTGAACTACGTCGACGGCAACGAGACCATAGACGTAAAAACTATGACAGACTATGTACAGAAGCTGGTAGCCCAGAAAAATGAGTTGGAGAAGGAAGTGGATTACCTAAAGTGGTTGAAGCTGGTTTCGAAACCGGACATCGCCACGGAGATCGATGGATACGGTGATAATCGAACGGAGAGAGCCAAGAAATATTGCGAACTCATGCGTACACACTTGAAAGACTTGGTAAAGTTCATGAAAGAAATGTTGAAAAACGCCAACTACGCTGATACAATCGGTAACGACCATAAGAAGACCGTATTCGACGTTTTCATGAACTCGAAGATACTGTCTGACGATTTCGTCAATGCGCTCGAGGGCATGTCGACGAATGATTTAGCCATTAACACCGACGAAGCGAACGTAAAATCGCTGGACAATTCGGTGAAGAAAAGTCGATCTGACAACTTGCTCAGCGCTACGAAGAATCAAGCGTCCACGCAGTCAGATTCCGAGGCGTTCTCTGAACCTGATAGGACCGTTTCTATGGCCAGAATTGGATTACAAGAGACGCAACAGAAGAGTCTGAACCGATCCAGATTTTCCAAGTATACCAAAACGTTCACCGATTCCGAAGACTCGTTGGAATATGTGCCTTATTATAAGTCGTATCAGAACGACTTGAACGATTCCGAAGCTAATTATCAGATACAAGAGCTTAAAGAGACGAACGCTTTACTGTACACGGAGCTCAGTGCTCTTAGGAATGAGTTCGCTGCCAAAATTTCTTTCGATTGCGTAAGTACGATCTACGTACTTTTATTAAACCTGTCGCGTTCTTCGCGTTGCGTAGATTTCGATACAATTGTCTTCTCCTTTCTTAATCGATTAAATTAAGCGCATGTTGATTCATGCATTTCTTAAAATATCGAGAATCTCTTTGATTCTTGCTCCTTCTTAAAAATTCCAAGTAATCGTACTTAATTTTCGTTTTCTATTTTCTATTTTATTATACTTGCTTGTTAGGAATTCCGTAGAAATATATTTGACAAGTCTTTAACACGATAGTAAAGTAAATGATCTAGAGTTTTTAAATGTACCTTATTAATCTTCAGATATTCGACGAAAAAATATCGCCGTTGATAATGAAATTGGAAAAGTCGCAAAAGTACTGCGAGAAACTGCAATCAGCTTTGGACAGAAGAGTACACGAAGTCCACACACTGAGGAAAGAAAGTAAACAAAATTGTACGCGTAGAGCGCAATTGGAAAAGAAACTAGCTGATCTGGAGGGCATGGCGACAGAAATGAACAAACAGAAGGCTGAACTAATACATTACAAAGACAATGCCGAAAGAAAAGCGGCGGAAATGCTAATATCGCTCAACAGGGAGAATGACACGGTAATAGATCATTACAACTCGGCTGTTACGTGTGTTGTATCTTTTCAATGGTACTCTAAGATTAATTGAAAACAACATAGCCGCGTTTGAGAATTAATATTTCACCGATATTACTTCTTATCTTTATCGTTTAGTAATCGTCTCTTCTGAATAATTACAGTTGAGAACACGAATCAAAAAGATGGAAGACGAACACGAATCTGCAAAGACGAACATATCAACGTTAACGAAAGAACTGGACCATTTGACTCTTTCGCATAGTCAGATTCTCGTGGAGAATACAAAGTTAACGAACGATAAGTTACGTTTAGAGCAAGAAGTGAGGAAAACGGAGAACAGATGCGACATGACTGTCCGTGCCATGCATGATAAATTTAACAAAGAAGTAAGATAATGTTTATGGCTCGATTTTAATTAGAATCGGTCCGTCTTCAATTCGTAATACCGTTTTATAATACCTGTTATGATACAATTACAGATATCAGATCTGAATCAAATCAACGAGTCTCAAAGGGCAAGATTACAAGAATTGGAAGTGACTAATAAAGAGTTGCGAAGACACGTAGCAGTTTGTGAAGCGAGCGATTCAGCGCCAAGTTCTAGTGGCGTTTCTTCGATACCTACAGAGACTATGCTGAAACAAACTTGCGAAGATATCATGCAAGAATATCAAGCGTACAACGTTAGTCTTCATTAAGCGTATCTTTATTTTCTTATTCCGTCTTACCTTAAACCGTTCATTCAAGAAGAGAGAATTTATTGAAAGCTTCAACGCGCTTGTAAGGATACCGTGTTTCTAATGGACTACTGCCGTTCAATAATCGATGCTTCAAAAGTTTCCTCTATCGTATAGATTAAATGCGCAGTGAATTTAAAATCGTAGTAGAAATTTCATAACGATTGATATTTTAATTATGATATTTGATCTTCTGGGATTAGCTGAAGATTAAGCTAAATTGTATTATTTTAGAATTCGCAGTACTGGCTACCTATAAGCTACTCAACGATCGGTGGACGCAGTAAAACAAGCTGTTCACCAGACCTAGGAATCGAAAGTGACGCGGCTGTTACAACTATGAGGCCATTACAAGACACCTTAAAAATCACCGAATCCATGACTAATCTATTGAGCGATGAAGATAATAGCAATGGCAATAGGCCAGTTCGAGAAGTCGATAGCGAAAGCCCTTTGCCGATAGAAGGTAACTTAACATTGGAAAAAGTGCATGTTTCATCTCATAACTTTGTAAGATTCGACTACTTTTTCGTCGTTGCAACTTAATCGAAAAGTTGTATCGTAATAACTATAGATATACATTAATTTTTATAAATTATAACGGTTGTTATAAAATCTT
This sequence comes from Bombus haemorrhoidalis, assembly GCA_014825975.1. NCBI lineage: Eukaryota > Metazoa > Arthropoda > Insecta > Hymenoptera > Apidae > Bombus > Bombus haemorrhoidalis. The sequence goes on along the minus strand of CM026172.1, from coordinate 11,383,004 downwards.
ATTTACATCAAAATTAATCTTATTTCAATCGTACATTCCCAATCCTTCGTTATATATTTCAACAAATAAAATTTATTGTTTATCAGGCCTCGATGAAATAGAAGCTTTGAAGCAAGAAAATGAAACGCTGAAAAGAAGATTAATGAAAACAAGAAGGGCATTGGAGGACACTTTTCAACATCTTTCGGCGTCGAATAAAAACAAGAAAAACGTCGAGAAAGCGATAACGAAACAGTTACAAATTACCAAGAGCATATTGAAGAAAACAAGGACGTACGAAGAACCACTGGACAATTGAAACAATTAAAGAAACTACAGAAAAATATCATTCATTCGCCAGAGAATAGAAAACCAAATGAAAAGTCGCCGTTCGTCGTGGGTTTTTAAAGAACTTTTTAAATTATCCTCAACCTTTTTAATCGCGTTTTTACTATATTTACGTATTTCATACGTTTTTCGATTCGTATAATAAAAATTTCGAACAATCGTCAACGTACGAATTATATTTGTACAAATGAACGACAGACGGCGGCGGCGGCGGTTATCGTATTTTGTAAGAAAAACTATTTTCGTATATTCGTGAAACATTGAACGAAAAAAAGAGAAAAAAGAAAGGAAGATGTAAGAATTGATATAAAGAAAAGACGACGATAAGGAAAAAAGAAAGAATGGAACGTTCGTGGAAAAAACGAAGCTGTATATGTAAGTTTTGTATATAATCGTGTATGCGTATTCGAATTCTTTTGTAGATTGTTTCTTCTCTTCGAAGGTTACTACAACCTTATCATCGAAACGAAAGCTGTCCATTTTACCGTATCTTCGAGTTCTCGACGTCCCGAAATTCGCGCGCGTGTACATATGAAACACCGAGAAATTCGTTACACAGCATCTGTACATAATCTTCGCAAATAAAGTGCCATTGATATTTGAAAGGAAAAGATGACGTTAAAGTTAGAAAAAAAAAAATTACTTCTTACTTCCAGTTCCAATTTATACTTTCGTTTATATTTCCCTTCGTATCCTATGTTGTGTTCTTGCACCCAATAAAAATGTTAAAAGACTATTTTCCATTTACTGTCGTACGTACACATGTGATACGAGTAAAAGCCAACTAAGCGGACAATAAATTTTACTTACTTAAGATCAGAATAACTTTTTTCCCGCTGTTCTGGACAACAGAAATATTTTATAAATAGGGGCATGTTTGTTTCTCAATTATCACAATAATTTACTAAAAACTACGTTTTTTTTTTTTTTACATTCGATGGAAAATATTAGAAAGACAAAAAGAAAGAAAGAAAAAAATGATAACGAGATATATGATAAAATAGAATGGAACGACGAACTTGATAAAAGCTAGCGTTAATAGAATGTCCGTACAATTGTAATGTACAAAGAGTAAATTTTGCTTAAGCTCGTGTACGGATAAAAATGAAGAGTTTGAAAGTACACAGTACAACGTGATATAGATTACGATAGAATTTTTATTATCACTCGATGACTAGATAATAATATAAAGATCCGTAGTAACTCGTGTCGATGAAGTTATGAATTGCGCTAGTCATGCGAATCTTTTTTATTCATCTTTATGAAACCCGGTGAGGAGTGTGTGTGTTCGATTTTCATAACTGTACAACATTCAGTTCTTTTACCCGACGAAATATACCATGTTTCTGTTTCAGCTCTCCTTGCAATTTCGGTTCATCGAATTTTCGCGGGTAAAATAATCAGGGCGACGTATATACAATTCTACAATGATATATTTTTTTTTTATCGCTCCTTCTCGGACGATGTGCGCTATGTTTCAAGTACTATATCGCTCGAATAATATGAGGCATATAGGAATATTTGAAAAATAAATTTACAAATCACGTCGCCGTAAATCTTGAACAAATATACATAAAAAATTGTTTGTCACGTAATTAATATGGAATGTGTGAATGTGTGTGTGTGTGTGTGTACGTATATATATATATATATATATATATATATATATATATGCCTCATATTACTACATATACGAATGAAGTTAGCAATCAATCGGAGACTCACGTCGATCAATTGAATCCGTTGCTTTTGATTATCGATCATCTATATATAAATCTAGGCATGCTGTCACGAATATGTATCTCGCGTGTACATACATATGTATACAATTTATACATAATCGCGCATATACATATATGCGTCGAGACAAGAGTACAATTGACATCGTTACGACTTTGATTATTTAACATTGTTATCGCTTTACAGACAGAACCTGGCAGAAATTGTGCATTTGTACGCTTTAGTCTAATATTTAAAAAAGGTATTAATGTAATTCATTTTTCATATCCACAAAATTTTTAAGTAAATTTACAGCTTGATCTGTGAAGCGTTAACCGCGTAAACGAACGTTCGTTCAAATGGAATCGATTGATCGAAATATCTCGCGACAGTGCCTTTCCGATGCTGTAAATCGATAAAAAGTGACGCAGAGCACGTCAAAGGTGTAATCTACTGACGCTCGGTTTCACCAACGATAAACAAACATGCAAAGTAAACTTTGTTTCGGTATTCGATCAAATGGCGTCGTGTTTGTTTGTCGATTTCGTTTACGTTGGTGGAATCGAATGGCGATCATCTAATAAGTCGCGAAAAAGGGACTTACTTTCGAGCGACAATCATGGATGTTGATATCTGTTGCGCTGTCACGCTAAGAAACAACTTCATTATGCTTCACGATGTAGACTACACGATTGATCTTGTTTATGGATACATCGATCGTTGTATCCGTAAGGGCAAGCCTCTCTCCGCTTTATCTCATAGTTCTCCACGATTCACCGGTCGCAAGTAAATCTTTTTTTGCAATAAATTACAACACAATTAATAATCCACACCCGGCTGTCGTTCGCTCGAAAATCACACTTCTTGAATCAATTTGAATAAGGCGTTCGGAGATCGCGCGACGACGCGTTCCATCTAACGCGTACAATACTTCCACCTCGCCTTCGCTCGTCCGTTTCTTAAAGCGGATTGAGCGGTTCGCGGTAAGTAGAACGATTCTGATTGGTCGCGAAGCTAGCCAACTCTGTAGCACTAAATTCGTATGTGCTTACATTTTATGTAAGAGCGCGACATTCGATATATATTCATTATGAAAAAAAATGTAATTCGTGTAAATATGAGCGAAATCGAAACTGATTTTACGATCCACGCTTCCTCGATCGAACATTCACGGTTCCATGCTAGATCGCTAACGAAAAATAACGGACCAGTCTCGTGTTAATTATCCCGTATTTACGAGGAAATCGATTTATCGAGCGTCGATGGAAAAAATTCGTTAGTGCTTCAGGGTTAACCTTTATTTCGGATTTCGTTTGCGGACGGCGTCGCTTCCTTAGAGATCGCTGTACGCCTATCCTTCCCATCTCTCCTGCTTTCACTCTACCTCCCATTTTTCCCCCTTCCCTTACCGTAGTACAATAAAATCTAATCTGAACTATGTACAATAAACGACACTTGAAACTTCTAGCGTCACGCAAGCGCGGTATACCATAGAAACGTGCCCCGCGATGCTCACGAATGAAACGATATCCTTCGTTAAGTACGATCTCTATGAATCGCAGTTCGTTCAACGGGAATAATATATATCTATTCCGAAACTGAACGAACGTCAGTTCTTTACCCATATTTACCCATATTCACCAATTCTAGCAAATATGATTTCGTTGAATATCAACATACATGTACGTTGGAAAAAAGTACAAAGTATCGTTCTTTCGAACGGTATCGATTCGTTGTGAACAACCGGTCTGGCGACACGCCTAAACTACCTTCTAGTTTTTCTTTATTCGACGATTAAACTCCATAGTACCGGGAAACGAGGAACTTGTACATAAATATATTTAGATTAATCGTACCTATCGAATGCGTATCGTATACGCGCTCTAAATGTAACTTTATACGACAGCGACATATGGCATCATTCCGATGATGGGAACCCCGCCGGGACGGTGAAGTGTACGGTGTGGAATGACTCCTGTGGCTCGAGACGGTGCACGATCGTCGAACATATCCCGATCGAGTTCCGCTCTTATTAGATGGATCTCTTGGTGATACACCGTGAACACCGAGATCCTCTCGAGATCGAGACTCGTGAACGTAAGATCGTCGACGATCGACGAAAGTGGACAGGTTGATGATTCGATCGAAGGCTTAGTCTTTTAATTGAGTCTTGCCTTATGGATAAAGATCGTCAGGTAAACGCCTTGCGCCGATCCGTTCTTCCGAACGGTGCTTGGCAACGCGTCAGTTTGCCGGGTTATGTGGCGTAGTGGGAATGGTGGTGAGCGTGTGGAGGTGGTGGTTCGCCGAGCCATGAATCGGGCGAGGGTGGAAAGTCCGGGTAACCACCTCCACCGCCGCCTCCGCCGCCACCACCACCTCCGCTCGATTCGTTGCTCAAATCCGACGCCGGTCCTGGTACCATGCCACCTGTGCCTCCTGCAACATGCATCGTTCAATTTTTCCATTAACATTTTCGCCCCTTTTGTAACATCCTGGCCTGACGAAACGTACGAAATTTAAACGTTAAAACGCGTGTGCCTACGTCTGAAAGTAATTTTTCTATTATATCCTATTATATCCTGTATCTTAAACGACCGGTATAAAATTTCTAGTATCAATTCAGAAGCAGCCAAAGTGAAAGTTTGACATTAATATAGACTGAAAAATTAATGAAACGCAAGCGTGAATCTATTAGGTCGTATCGTAGAGAATATCTTTCGCCATCAATAAATGGAGAAACGAATTGACGAAGTGACACGATCGAAACTTTTCGCTCCTATTGTCTTTCTATATACATAGATCCTATAGATGTAGATTCTGTGCTTATTCTTTCTTTAGATTGAAATTGGACATTGTAACCGGAACTGGAGCATTACGATACGATATATAGAATGATCTTGTAATATAGAAATGAGACGTTTACTTACCAAGGGTAGTGTAGACGGAGAGGCCAGCATCCGGTGGATATGGAAATTGAGGTGGTAAGGACGGTGATCTGGACGTTGAGAGATAAGGGGGAGTTGTTGCACCCAAATAACTACGTGGAGGACCCCCGCCTGCCCCATTTCCACCCCCACCTGGACTCGCGCCTTCACCATCTAATCCCATGTTCACCACTGTTCCGTAACTATCGTTACTCAAATCTAAATGTAAAGATAACAGAAATTTCATTATTTTATTGTCCTTATAAAAGCTCTCTCCGAATAAATTACAACAGATTATAACGCTGTAATTGATCAATAACGTAAGATTGCTACTCGTATTCTAAATTTCTAAATTTCTAAACAAATTTATGAAGTCGTCATTATCTCCTTTGTTCTAATGTATGTACGATTCGTTTGTAGCAAGAAATAAAATTCTATCAAACGTTTACGCGAAACTAAATCTATTTTCTTCTAAAATCTTCTTCTAAAATCTTTTAAAAATACAATTAATATAAAATTACAATTTTATATCGTACCAAAGACGTCTTTCTTTTTACAGTAGCGACGTTAACTGTATATGATTCGAATAACTTTGTATTATATCTGTCAGGCGCAAGAAAGGCACTGGATAATGAAGCCGTTTAAAATTTAAACAATAGCCGAAGTTTATATGACTTTACGGCGTGTATGGTTAACGATCGGCATAAATTTCAGCATGGTCCGCAATCTTCCTGAAATCTCGGACACGGCGAACTAGCAGTTAGCCTCCACGAACTCCTGAATAATTGACGAGATCGTCTTCCCCTTTGCTAAACGCTCGAGTACACGAAAGCTTAGATGTAACCAATATTAAAGCGAAGGCAACAGAGCTAGAGAATGGGTAATTTTTTTGAAAGCTTCTGTACGGTTTTGCATTTTTTTGACGATAACTATCTCTTTACATACGCATGTACCTATTTGTAATTTTTTTATACGATATCTTTTCTACGTGTAATCGACAAGTCGATAATATTTTCTAGCTACGCTCGTCGTTCTTCGTCGCTTGAAAAAAATGATAGACTTGTTGACTGAATCCATTCGCGAGAAAGATCGCAATTAGCGATTTTTAATTGCGTAAAATATTTATGTAAACACTGGTTCCTTTCTTCTTAATATAGAGACCTATCTTTTTATCCTTTGAAATTGTTGTAAATTTTTTAGCACAAAGAATGGCGACTTTTAACAACGAAATCTCTTGAAATATACATGTACGAAGGTATATAATATAGCGTACCGTTGCTCGTAACGTTTTCTCGTTTGGTCGAATCGAAAGGAACGTATGTGCATGCAGAGAGGAAGCTGCGCACATTTCGCGATATTGGAAGCACAAATAACCCGTTATGGGTCGCTTTTCAATGCCTATTTCTAATAACGCAGCGCAATTTTGCACTACGAAACTGCCAAGGATTTTATCACGGGGCGGAGATCACGAACATCTGCTATCACTTTCGCGTTCGCATTCAACGATAAGTAAGTAAGACTAATTATGTAGTCGTAATTAAATAATTGAAATTTATCGATAATCGATCTATACTATAATCTACCTCGAGCTTGATCAAACGTTAATCTACAATGTGCGCGCCTATATCTAAAAATAATTTTTCTATTATATTGTATTAGCTGTATCGTAAATAATACAACCGGTATAAAATTTGTATCAGTATCAATTCAGAAGCAGTGAAAGTTTAAGTAGAAGCGATAAGGAAATTGGACACGATGATACATTAAGCGTGACTAATCGCAAGTACGTACCATGGTGACCAAAGGTGGAGTCTAAGTCGACCTTAAGCTCGTCCTTATCGAGAAGCTTATCGTGCCTAGGTGAATGTCCACCTGCACCCGTGCCTTTCATACTTCGAAAATACTGAGACCATCTTGTTCTACCCGCGTCTTTCTTCAGTCTCTTCTCTTTTGCTCTCCTGGAAGAAGAGAAAAGGAATATGAATCTCCATTCTTGAACTTTTACGCCCTGTAACCCTGGCTTAGGATTTTTTAGAAACTACTTAGGCAAGCTATTACAATAGCGTATAGCGAATACACGTAAGTTACACGTAAGTAAGACGTATTTTTTAAATGACGGTACATTTCAGTTTCGAGGGTTGGAATTAGAAATAAAGTTCAAAGTAAGTTCTGTTAAATTATAATACTCGTACCTTCGTTGATTCTGAACGATGATCCGTAGTACGAGATTTACTCGATATCACAAGGTAAATATCTATTAATATGTATACAAAACAAAAATAAGTGATACTGCGATAACATTTTTTGCCATATACTAAGCGAGTAAGTGACGCAGGAAAACCCACTTCAATTTCACGGAAGAGAGCCTTAAGAGAGTGACTCTACAGAGTTAAAGTATTCCACACGTGCTAATTTTTAAGATTTTTACAGTATTTTATCGGCGGTCATTGATGACATAAATTGCGATAATAATACTTTGTACCGAGATTGTCACAGTTTTCCCCGTTTTCAACACGAAGCCATAGGATTATGGTATACGAGCGAATAGAATCGATAAAGTAATTTTTCTTAAGTTACGTGCAACGTTGTACGCAACGATGTTCTCGATAGAGATAAGAAGAAGTCGAATTGCAAGAAAAATCTTAGATTAGTGCGATAACTGACCAACCATGTCTGCCATAGATATATTATGAACGATGTTGCTGTTTTTCAAAAGTTGATAAATAATTCAATTATTCGAATAATTTTTAATCTTCAGTCTCAAGTAGCGATTTTAATAATAACTTACAAACACTTATGTCGTAGGCAGTTTTTAAAAGTGCGATAAAAATCAACTTGGTACGATATTCCAATTACAGCCACGAACTACGATATGTACGTACGCTTGGTCACTACATGGATAAGTACCGTTTTCATAATTTACATCACAGATTAAAACGTTGCTGGAAAGTTTGCGCGTCCCTTTACCCGCCGTTATTTTCTTTTAACTTGAGTTTTATTCTTATACGAGAATATCTTTTTAAAGAAACGTTACGATTTTAGAAAGCTAGGTTTAAACGATTAAAAGATTAATAGCCACGATCGCGTAGCAGGTATACCTTAAATCATACAATGTGCCACAAAAGAACAATTCTACGTGAAAAGATAAGTCGAAAATACAGAATAGAATTTTTCCAAATGGGATTTTATTTTCGAAAAAATTGATCTTCGACGTAGATCTTCTGCGACGCGGGTACTTAACTATATCGCGATCGGGCGGTTCTGTTATGTCTGTCCTTCGTAAATAGCATTAATATCGCGAGTATAGTTGATTTCTTATCAGGCTTTGTGCAAAATAAACCGTCGACTATAATAAGACAAGTAGTTTTTAAGATTTGCCTTACTAATGCACAGATAAATCTATTATGCAGCCTTTTTAATGTCTTTTATTTTATATCTTTAGTTCTTCGAACTTTTAACCACCGAAGGAGAATATTCAAAATCGATCGTCTCGAAAACGATACGTCGTGTCTACGAACAAACGTTATCCTACTTTTTCGTGTAGAATCGCTCCCTTTCTGCTTGCGTCGCAATTACTACGATATTCCTTATACCCGCGAGAAATATTCTGCTGCACAGAATAACCGTGATTGTCAATTCTCGAACGAACACATGATCATTCGCTAATGGAACTTGAATTTTATTAAATACATCGATGTACATACGTACCTGTTTTGGAACCAAACTTGAACCACGCGCATGTCGAGTCCTGTATCCTGAGAAAGTTGCTCCCGCACGTGTCTCGCTGGCTTAGGACTGGTATTGTACGCTAATTTTAAAGTTTCCAACTGCTTCGCTGTGATCGTGGTCCTTGGCCTTTTGTTCGGTTGGTCACCGTCTATACTTCCCCCGTCTGCCAATTCTATGATATAAAAGAATCAATAATAGGTGTAAGTCGTTCGAACGTCCGAAGGTAACGCTGCTGTTCGCGTAGTCTCAGGATCGTAGAAGAAAAAACTGGATTGCAAAATAATAAAAAATATACGCAAGCATATACAACGTACATATACGTTACCTTTTGCCTTCGCCTGCTCGTAGTCGGGTTTACAAACGAGCTTTCTATCTTCCATGAGGTAGAACTCGTCCCCAGTGTCCAACTGTCGAGAGCAAAGGGCGCACGAGAAACAAGTTAGATGGTAGATCAATTCTTGCGCCCTACGCACGACTTGCGACGGTGCCAATCCTTGGCCGCAGCCCGCGCATTTCGTCCCAAAACGCCTGCCATACCAACAACATATAACATTTTCACATTACGTTCGCGTATTAATTACAGCAACATTTCGTTCGATCAAGGTTGCACCGCCTTGAAAAACAGGGGGAATATTAAGCGTAACCGTTTGAACATACTTCATAGAAATACGAGTGTAGAGCGCGGTCAAGAACGATTTCGTAGCTTTTGAATTAACCTGACCGACCGTTTTTTGACCTTTTATTAATCGGAATTTGAATCTTTCTTTGTTAGCACTAAATATATATGAGTAGCTTAGAACGACGACAATGACGCGACGCAAACAACGCAGCCGCGCAAATGTCATCCCTTGGCCCTAATAACGACGTTCTTCCTAGGAAAGTGGAAAAGGTACTTTCGCGCCATTAACCATTATCCTTGGTCCTTTGGCTTCGCTGCGCGTGGTTGTCGCGTTGCGTTTCGTTTCCAAAATGAAAATTAAGAACGAAGAGTGAGCGTTTTTAATAGGTGGCAGGTCGATACTCGAAAGGATATTAGAACAGAATCAAATGCAGTCGAAACGGACCAATTTTCAAAGTTGAATAATCGCTTGGACGTCGTAAGCGTCCCGTAGGATTCTTTATTGGTCGGTTCGAGGGGAATAAAGAGCGAAATACCAGTATGATCGATCTTCGTCTCTTTGCCGCACCGTATCGTTACGAAAAGATCTGCGCCGTGTTTTGTGACGAAATCGGCAAATCTCGATAGTACATCGAGGAGGCAGATAATCCTGAATTTGAAATATAAATATAAGCAACAGGTTCTCGGTCGAGATATAAACTCGAAATACCGATATTATAAAATGTCATCACCATAGGCTGTATGACCTATCCCTTTATCATTGCGTGCCATTAAGTTAAGTAATTTAAATGAGTAACCCGATGCACGTAAGCGGTTGATTAACGAAACTACCGTATCAGCTGCTGTATTAATGTTTAAGATAGAACAATCTTGGTGTCAATGAAACGCTCTTTTGCGTTTATGGAGACACGAGGTTGTTCCGAATAATAGAATTATCAGTGGAATTTGTCCATGTTAAATGCAATTACACGCAATATCGAGTAAATAACGAAACGTAAACAATTAGAGTAGTTTGAACACGATCGATTATTTATGTCGTGCTACAGTTTATATATCAATAAATACATTTTTCTCTTTCTTTTTATATCTGCGAAACGGAGACAAAGCGATCCACCGAGTATTTACCTTTGTACTTATTGTTAGAACGATACTTTTGGCAATTTTGACGATTCGATAACGTCGCCTCGCTCTTGAAATCTTTCGATTGTACTTTTATCTCAGCGAACAAATCATTCATTTCATCGGAAGAACAGGATCTTAACGATTCCCTTAGCATAAAATCGGGACGAGATATCGCGCGTGTTGGTAATTATTCGCGAATAAGTTAAAGGTAAGCGAAAGAACGGAGCAAGGTTAAATAGAAATTATCTTCAAATTAAAATAATAATACTTTTAATAATATTTTCAGAGGTTCCTACTTTGTTTCCTTTTGATACGAGTTCTATAATATCGTTCAAATTCGCTTTTCTTTACGCTTCTTTAACGTAAGCACACCAATACATTCGCAGAGAATAATGTACATGTTGGGGATTAATCGCGAAGCTTGCAGTCGACGTTACATACAACGAATAAGTGCTTCGTCAAACTCGTACGTTGCTCGTAACGCCTTTGAATGCACGAGCGAGTTTACCAGTTTTCCTGAAAATTCCTGAACCCTAGGAAAAGTGGAATACCACCGAGAGGGGCAGGACGAAGGGGAAAGAGGGTAAGTTCCTTCGATTTGGCTCGCAGGAGAAGAAAGATGGCGTCTCGTCCTCGCGAAGGTGTGGGTAGATGAGAAAAGGCACTCTTTTCTGACACAATCGATATCAGTTGCTGGATATATATGCGCGTTTGATCCAACTTGTTTCTCATTTTTCTATCAGGCGCGTCCATTTTTTTGTTTTTTTTTTTTTTTTATCATCTACGGAGAATAATGCGGACTTTCGGTTCCGTAGGTGCAATTTTTACAAGCGATAAGTAACAGTTGATAAGCGTTTTATACCATTTCGCTATCTGTTCAGATAATGTCTTAAAAAAAAAAACCATTGCGCTACAGCTCGTCGATACAATTACGTAATAATTTACCGTACGTAGATCAGCCGATGGTTCACACGCTTCTAACACGCAATAATAAAATATGTTAAATAAACGAGAGTCTTGTCGTGCGTACAATGTAGAATACGTGCACAGGTATACAGGTATAGCGCTCTGTTTTCTTTGCAGAATAGCGAAAAATTCTTTTAGCGGCTATATATGTATACGGGTGTGTCGTGCATCTTGGTATTTTATTTTGGTGAATTTTATGCGAGAAATACATGGAGCGAAAAATACTGAAAATAATTTTTATTATTATAGCTCGGTTTCGTACGATTTATACTTTGGATCGTCGTAAACGCGTAAATAGGTTGGTAGATTAACAGCATTGTTAATATATTATATAAACAGGTTGGTAGCGGCTAGCTGGTAATGTACGATCGCTTGTTAGTTCGACAAATATACGTAGCATACATTTTATTAATCGAACGTTTGTCACAACGAGAACAGAGCGTAATATATGTAGGTGGAAATATATTATACCATGTATTAAAATAACGTTATATTCATCTTATAAGCTACGAACACGCACACATACATTTTTAACATTCTCTTATATCGTGTATACGTATCTATGTACGAGACTGGACGTGAAATTAATCGTGGTAGCAGTATCTGTGTGTATTTTTATCAACGAACGAGATATCGATTATAAATTATAATAGAAGCAACAGAAATACAAGAAGTCTGGAAATTTTCGAAATCGACGATCTATCGAATATAAAATGCGTTGGTAGAAAAATGCGAGCGGCAAGTGGACATTAAAAATAATTGTTGGTACTTACTTGAAGAAGTCGTCCTTGCAAAAGACATGGCCGTTTCTTGCGAAACATTTATCAGTCAATCTTGCACCGCAATCCCGGCACGTGAGGCACCTTGCATGCCAACACCTTTCCAGAACTCTCAGAACGTATTTGTCCAAAATCGCTTCCTGACAGCCTCCGCATTTTGGTATCGAAGCTGTAACATTCGATAGACGATCGTTTAATACTTAAAGATGTCGTTAGAAGCATCTGTGAGAAACGCGACGAGTTGGAACTTGTAGGTACAGGTTGGATTCTGTAACTTCAACTATACGTTCTACGATATAATCTTAACTGTAAGATCTTTAAATTATTTATCAGCTTCGCAATTGAAATCGTAATAAATTAAAGTCGAAAGATGATCGAAGCGCAAAGTTTTAAATCTAGTCGGACGATATTACGAGAGCGATATTGAGAAAAAGGGGAAACAGGTTATTGAAATGCGATGATTGCATATCGTACAATGTAATATAAGTGTTCTCGTAAATGAGAATGTACCGCCATGACTATATACTTTAACTTTAATTTGAGTCATCGTTAACCGAACTATATCTTTATTTACGATTTAAGTTAACTATAATACAAATTACGCATACGATATCTATATCGTTTTTCTCTATGCACGATGGTCTTCTCTGACGCGAAAATGAGCTACTGTAGCCATACGATGCATGACTTTGTGATTTATACGTAATAAGTATATCATAATGCTAAAATCAAGTGTGTATCACGCAAACGAGATCCTTCGTTCGTATAACACGATCGATCGATAGTTCACATGCTAATTTTTCTCTTCTACGAGAATCTTATTACTCTCGATCAAGCGATTACACGATTTCAAATTACTCGGTTGTCCGCTTCAGTTCACGCATGAAACCATCGTAAGTACGCCGAATATCTGAATTGTTCGGCGACGTCTCCATACACCTGTTAATCACGACGGTTTCGACGCTTAACCGTTACGATATTACGTGTAAATAAATACACTTTTATCTGGGTACGCGAGTTATCGAAACGGAAGTCGAGCGATTAAAAACCGACGTTCCTCACTTACAATAGAGGATTTCGGGAAGATTGGCCGGCAAATCGAGTTCCACGGCCGGTTGATCCAGAGGATGCATCTGGCGGTGAGGAGCAGCGCCGTCGAAGCTGGCGACGTTTGCGACGTTTCCGGTGCTACTACCGTTCCGCCGGACGTTTTGTGACTCCGGGCTATCGCGTGGCGGTGTCAAGACATCTTGACGAGCGCGCCGATACATCCCTTCCAGAGGTGAAGCCTCACGGCCCAGCATTTCCAGACTTATCATAGTCATAATTGCGTTTTTCGATCGAATTCGCGCAGCTTATTTCTTCATCGTTTTAAACGTTTCGACAATTATTTTCTCCTTTCTTCGCAATCGTCGATCACGATATTCAACGAGCCCCGTTGATATTTCAGATATCGCGATAAATTACTCCACGATACGATAAATACCGTTTTATTAGGATTTGTTCCTTCGGTTTATGAGAGATTTTCATTAGATTTGATACTCGTTCGACGTCGATCGGGTAGGCACGAAATTAGCTTTCAAGTTTGGGTTCTTCGCAAGGATGCTTCGCGATGAGTTTTACTCGACGCTTGTCCTGCGATCGTTCGCAAGCTCTTATCATCTATATTCTTTTCTCTCTTACTTTACCTGCTTCTATCCACGCATTTATCTATTTCATTCGCATTTACGTTATAGCACACCTGTCTCGCGATCATCCTTTGCCATTCTCCGTTGTGTCTATTCATATTCCTCCTTGCTTCGCGCCGTTTATTCCTTCTCTTCGCATTTGTATCTTCCGTTTCTCTTAATTTCGTTCGAGTACCGACTCGTATTCGTTGGTTGGGTTTTGCACAACACCGCGCCAACCGTTCGTTTCTAAACGACTGTAATACGCAGCGATTAAGTCCAACTCGATGATCTCGTCGAATCTCGAGCGACGTACGTTTTTGTCAACCGATTAATTCACTTTCACTTTCGCCAAAGAACGAGCAGTCGCAAGCTCTCTGCCTGGTTCTTGGCGATAGACGTTGTTGGAAAGAGCGCCCGAGTTTATCGAACCGTTTAACGTCGATTCGACCGGACCATTTTTACCATTTTTACGCCGTGCCATCCCTTCGGATCGGCACAGATATCCGACGTCGTTGGCCGAACAGGAACAAGATAACGACGATAGATTATCCGCACTGTCTATCAGTCCATCGAACCGTCATCGTTGTCGAAGATAACGAGAATAATGGGAATTCGTTTGGAACGTCGATGCGAGGAAACGTCGGTGAAACTGAAGATCGCGATACAGAGAGTAGCGAAGGAGCGATCGACGCGATCGGTGTAAGAGTACGCGAACGACTGTTCGTACGATGTTGCAGCTGCTCGTGCGCACGTGACACTCGTGGGTGTGGTGGTTTTATGGTGGGGCATGGGAGAAAGCTATTGGGTGTGGCTCGCACCCACGCTTCTGACGCTGTGTCGCCGATTGGCGAGAAGATCGACCGCCTCCAATATGGCGATCGTCGTACCGCGAAACGTCTTGCGAGGGAGCGACGCGACGCTCTTCCAACTTCTTGCTGCTCGCTTGGGTGCCGATGATGCGCCGTTGACACCGCGATGACGCGCTACGAGGACGACAGCGAAGCTTCTGGAAACCTGCACGGCATCTATCCTTGCCTGGTCATGCGTAAACTCGACGATTTTCGAAGATCGCCTCGCACACAAGATCGGCAATACGAATTCGTATCGAGTATCGGATGACACCGGGCGGAAGAGACCGAGACCGTTCAGACTCTACGCGTAGCGTGGTTTGGCGTTGGTCGCGAACGGAGGTTGGACCGAATCGGGTAAGAATCGTCGGAGCGATACGAACTCGAGAACAGGCAGAAGTTTATGCGACCGTTGAACGAGCGTGATCGCTACGACGTAGAGTACGTTTCTTCCTCGTTCGTTGGTCGAAGTTGGTTCGTAGGCGGATCTTCCAATGCCGGGCGGTTAAATACACGAGGAAGGTCGGTATTCGCCAACGTGCGATGCTGAAATTCATCAAAGACAGCCGAGACGGCGAAACGAATCGGTAGAGGGAACGACGACAAAGAGCCAGCCCTCCTGTTTAAGTACGCGGTGGCATTATACGCGACGATCGTCCGGCGTCGTATCCGCGAATCCATTTCCACGGTTACAACGCACGCAACGATGGCCACGGTTTCTATTCGTCGGAATCGTCGCGTAAAAGAATTCGTTGGCCTCTGTTCGACGACTTCCTTTGGCATCGTCTCGGCGGGAGTTGTGCCGTTTGCGAAAGGCAAAGGAGGAAGTAGATGGAGTAGGCGAGGGAGCGAGCGAAAAGAAGCAGAGAAAAAAAGAAGAAGAAGACGACGGACGCGGAGGAGATGAGAAGGGAACGGCGGAGAAAGCAGGCTGAGTAGGAGGGGACAAAAGGATTGCAGCGAAATTAAGAACAGCCGAGCCGGGGGGTGAGGGTCGCCATTTTATAATCTTAGTCGAGATCAGTCGTGTACCTATATGTACTCTTTTTCTCGTTGCTGGCTGGCTGGCTGGCTGGCTGGCTGGCTCGTGCACGCGCGCGCGCGCCTATCTACACCGAAACGAATAACTCGACGAGGGTGCAGGCCGGCCTGAACGTGTATAAGTAGACGTATAGACTCGTCCACCACCACGAAACGGTACACTCTCGATAAGAGTCTTTGTCTTTCACGGTAGCGTCAGATGGCTGATATCCTTCTGTTTGTCCTTGTACCCAGACTCGTTCCCTTCGCCTTTTCGTATGGAAATTCCTGTGCTCGGCGCGTTAGGACGTCCCCCGGTGCCGTTCGAATTCTATCGTGGCATGTTCGCGCTCGTTAACGACCTTACCGATGTCGCGATCGACGGCGCAAGAATCATGGTATATCGTATTTTCGTTTGGGGTTAGGGTTTTTCAAAGTCCTGCCCTCTTAACGCTCGGACGGTGACAATAACACGGTTACGGATACTTACGTGGAATCTCCAATCGACCAAATCAGTCGGCAACGGTGTAAAATATCTCGATGAAAGCACGAGGCTGTTTCTGCGAGCGTATAAAAGTTCTCGAGGAGCGAGCAAAGTTTTTCTTTTATCCTACATTTATAGGAAATGTTGTAACCTTCGTAACGACAAAGACGCTCGACTCGTGCGTATATTATTATTCCGTCGAACTGTACGAAGGATTTCGTTAGGAAAATTATCACGTAGAAAGAGAGTGAGGAAGGCATTCATCGTTATAAAATAAAATACTTGGTACTCTTTGCGATAGGTAATGATCCGCTGAAAACCAGCCAGAAAATGCAATGGCGCGTAACTAACAAGCGTTATTTACCGCTGAAAAAGCGAGCCGTACCATGTGGTTGGCAAAACGTTCGCGTATCGAACATTTTTATTCGTTTCTGGACCAGAGAAGGTGTCGCGTACGCATAAATGATTTTACGAGCATGACGGCCGTTTCCGTGCGTGCAAAGTATCGAGCCATCTGTTGCCTGCAGGCCCCATCCACGTCAGGTGGAAAATTTTGCATCTTTGGTCGCTCGAATAGGCGCGATCCGATCCATGATCGATCGCAAACGCGTCCACGATTTCTCCTACAATCCTGTTTTCATAGGCAACGCCGTTGCTCGTCAAAGTCTACACGGCAAACTTTTGCAACGGTCCCTAGTCGAGAGCCATCCCGAGCGTCAACGTATAATTGTTTCTCCTTACGACGACGCGAAACTCGATCTCGTCTCTGGCAAGAAAATCGTCGAGACCCGCCATCGAGTTCGTTGGAAAGCGCGGTCACTTTTGGAATCCTTCGGAATCGGCGGCGAATCAGCGATACGATTCTGTGGCGATACATCCGACACGGGCCGCGCGTTTCCATCGCCAAGATCCGCTATAAGGGGGTGTCTCTGCGATTGCGCGACCCCGTGATTTCCGTGGGCGTCCTCCTCGGGCTTCGATCACGCGAACCCACACCCTTCGTCGGTACCGTTGCACATGTCGACACGCCTCCAGCAGTCGTCCGTCACCGTAAAAAGCATCAACACGAGGGTTTATCGCGGCCTATCCAAGGGTGGAGAGATTTCGTTCGTCCACGAGTCTTCTGCCGTGTTGGCTCGTGGCAAGACTAACGACCGGCGAGAGGTGGGACGGGAGAAAAGGGGGTTGCGAGCAGTCCGCGAACGCACCCCCGCGGCAGCGGTGCACGCTTGACCCGACGAACGACCATATTCCTCTTTTTCATTTCGCTTACTACTCGCGAGCACAGATCTCGTAAATATCGGTCGGAGTCGCTGGCAGAAACCAGCGAAAGGTCGGGAGACGAGGGTCGGATTCGAATCATTATCGGCGCTGTCGGTATCTCCATCCCCCGAAGGGACGATGACTGTTTTCTCTTGCTTTAGCCTCCGCGTTGCCGCGTTTCCTTCTCTTCCTCCTTCTCTGCCCTTCTTTTTTTCCTTTATTTTTATTTTTCTGGGCCAACGGAGGCGAACCAACGCGAGTGCATTCAGGTATTTGGAAGATATATCATAGAACGTTTACGAGGATGCCGGTATTGCGATTGGTTTTGGAGATACGATCTTTTTGTCTGTTTCCAGGGAAAATGGAATTGAAAGTTACCGAAGATTTTCACATGGTTTGTATCATCCGGTTTTTCCATTTTGAATCGTGTCCTACTTACAAGTGACGCAATATTCGATATACTCAAAGGTTTTAGATTCTTCAATTTGTCCAACGAAGATATATAATTTCTCCTTCCCTTAGATCAAGTACGAATCGAACAAGGCGAAATGCCGAACAGATTGAAATTTGTTAGGGTCGATCAAACGCGACTAAGAGCAGGTATCCTAATATTTCTCAACAGCTGAACCGAACTATCATCTTCCTGACTTCTTCTCGTTATAAAGCGCTTCGTTTTTGAGGCAGGAAATATCGCCTATTCGGGCACCTGTTCCAAGTGGATAAAAAAATGTAAAAATCGCGAATCGCAGAACGCGTTTGTAGTAGGCGGTAGCTCTGCTGCTGCTCTAATAGCTAGAGGAGAAGGAGAAACGATGACGTTTAATGGTGCGCCGCCGTATTTCTTCGGAGGAACCCCGCCAACGGAATATTCCGTGGGCGCGCGGGTTCAACTGGCAAAAAGACGACGTCGATGAAATATGCAGGTTCGCGCGGTTCCTACGTTTTTTAATTTAACCGTATTCCCCGCGTGGCTAGAGGAATCGCAAGCGAGATACGACTGCATATAATCGAATTTGCGCGGAGCAGATCTTCTCTATGGGCGTTTCCATTACATCGACGGGTAATAAATTACGCCACCCTTACCGCGCAAATACGTTTGAATTTATATCGGCCGGTTCGCTTCCCTTGCCCCATTTACGCATATGGTTTTTCAGCGGACGAGCTTCTCGTTTCAACGACGGCACCGCAGGTCGCGCGCCTCGTCCAATCGATCCTTAACGCTTGCTGAATCGCGTATGAATACCAATTAGGCGTTAAACACGTATACACGAAACATTAGCGTAAAGAATATTCACGTTTATCCTACCATTCGTAAATATTGCGATCGTACTCGTACATAACGATACGTGAAATTTACCAAATTGTATTAAATCGATAACGAATTAGTAATTGGAAGCGAAGCTTGGTACGTGATCGTATAATTATAGCTATAATAAATGTAGATACTGTATATATGCGTTATATGTATATATATGTATTTCTCGATTAAATATCGCTGCTCGCGTTAAGCCTTTCCGTCACTATGCAAGCTTGTTCTTAATCCAACAAAAAAAAAAAAATTAAGCGGTAGATCTATCAGGTCGTCGGATAAGTTTCTTTCGTTTTATAAGGGAATAACGGATGCGCAACGTTTTCCCCTTTTACATCGTTTCATCAAATTACGCACGATCCATTTTGCTCCATCGAAATAAAGATCACGACGTTCGACGGATTAGGTTTCGTGTTTGTGCATCGTTGCGAAAGACGTCTGTAGAAGTCTGCAGAGGGGAGACGCTTTTCGGACAACCTAATAAAAACGAAGAGTTCAGTTTCGTTATCGCGTATTAGCCTTGAAACGTACAGACGTTGGACCTCCTATAGAGGTAAAACGTCGTCGAGAGATGGTATCGCTGGCCGCTTTCGCCGCGGAAAAGAAACGATTAAATAAAAGCGGATTTCTATTTCGAAATTCAGCCGTTTCGAAGTCGCGTTATGCATCTCGGCAGCCGAGAAAGGGCGAAAGCGTGGTGGCTCGGCAGCGGGTTAAGCAGCAAACACCGAGAAAAGATAATAACAAACCGAAGTCGTTCTTCAACTACAGCGAGCAGAACGAACGAAACAAACGATTGCACGCGGCTACAAGAGGGAAAGAGGAGTTTGGAGTTTCGTTTGGAAACGAAAAAACCGAGCGTAGGATCGGCGGAGATGTTCGCCATCCGGGCGGGACGAGGACAAGCGAGACGATTTCTCTCGACAAGCGCCGCGACCAAAAAGCAGAAGTTAACACCAGATGTGCCATTGTGTCACGGACGTGCAGAAGCGTCGGCTGGGACAGAGAAGAACGGGAAAAATCGGGCTGAGACGAGAGAGCGCGGATACGGAAAGAGAATACGAGTATACCGGAGTAGCAGACGACTGGAAAAAGCGGGGACAAAAGAGAATCAGCCGGTCGAAAGAGGATGGAGAAGGCTTATGCCGTCGAAGAGACGGGGAGAGAGGAGCAAGGATGTAGCGCGTAGTTATCGGTACCGTGTCGACGCGGCGGTAAACAAGCAGAGGGACGAGACGAGGATGAAAGGGGATGGAAAAGGAAGGACGAGGAGAACGAGGAACGAGAAAGAGAAGAGAGAGTTGGGTGAAGGGGCGCCTGCGTGGGTGTGCCGTCGCGGCGGTGTAACCACCGTTTCGCCGACACAACCCCTTCTTCGTCGCTTCTACCCGCGACCTCGACTCACCGACCAACCCCTCCAGCTACCTCGTCATTTCGAATTCGGCTCCGTGCAATCCTCGTGCACAAGCCTGCCCCTCCTATGAAAAGCCGCTCACAAAGGCCGACGACAGCTCCCTCTCATTGTCTCCTCGGCACCGGCCGAGATCTCTCAAACGTTTGTACGGTTAAATGGGCTTAAACGACATACGCCCGCGCATTTGCGTGCACCGGTCCGTGCTCGTTCTCTCTGAACCTTTCAAGTCCGTTTTCCCTTTCTCCCAGCCAGAGGGATAATCAAAAGTAACGCGATCCCCGGAGATCGACCACCATACCGTGCGCACCACGGACTTACGACTTTGCTTAGCGTCTAGTAATAGCAGGGCTAATACAGCGTGTACGGTGGAAAATTCGCAATTGGAAAAGCGTTGCTCTGTTTTATTCGTTCCGATCGTTGGATTATTTGCACCTCTTAAACGCGAAAGCCTCTTCCTTTTCTCTACCTTTTCAAACTTTTAATCCGACAATTTATTTATATCTAATTAGGATCTTCGCCAGGACCGTGCCAAGATGCCAGATCAGATCGTCTAAATAGAAGGAGCGACGTTTTCTACGTTATCGGATGCAGTTCATCGCTGGGCCGAATATTATTCGATTTATTGTTCGATTATTTCTCAAGGTGTTATTTGATAACGAACGGCAAACGCAGTTGGTATAAACAATCGCGTACTATACTTCGAGGGAATGACGTGGCTCGTTTCAACCCCACCCTACTACTAGTTAATTTCGTAATTAAGCTGTGTAATTACCGTAATTGTTGCCGTTCCTATATTTCTCGAGCATGATTTTACAGCTTTAGCGACGCTTATTAGATGAAATATCGCTTTCAATTAACAATTATAATTTTCTGTAAATAATCCGAATTGTCCGGACGTTTGTTCGTTGTATGTATCCGTGTAATTTAACTAAGCGAATTTATCTATTATATCTATTTCCCTTCGCTGTTAGTTCTTCTTTTGGACGAATCCGATATACGCAGGAAAAAGCGATAATTTACTGTTTCAAGGAGAACGCGATTAAGCAAAGCTCCACGAATTTGCATACCACGAATTTCCATACGAATTCCCATACAATTTGTAAAAGAGAACATACCTATACGCTTGTATCTTCGTACACGATGGAAAAGGAGAAAAGGGAAAAATTGTGTCACGGGTCAAGTATCAAGTATCGAGTGAGATAAGTATGGACAGAGGAGGGGGGGGGGAGCGATCGTGGCTGGCAATAAAATAAATCCAACGTGCCTAACCAACGACGTTAATAAATCCAATATCTTCCGACCGATAAAACGGTAACCGAGCCGTCGAATTCGATTCCTACCCTTCTGGTCGATCCTGGCCTGGCAAACAGTTGGTCCGCATGACGAAAAATCATCGGGAATTGTGCAAACACGTATAAAATGTGCACAATGTGTCCGCGGGGCCGGCTAATACGCGAATGGTTCGTCGTGCCTCGGAGAACCCTCGATAAAAAGCCCACGGTCCTCTTCTTCCCTTCTTCACGCGGGGTGAACCTCTGGAGAAAAACGCGAGTCACTTTAACAGGCTTTATCGGTGATTACGAGATTGACGAACGATATTGATTCGGTCTCCACGCTCGGTATTACGTTTATGGCGATTTTTCGTACGAATGATCTCATTGTTAGACTTTGACGAGTTGTTGGAAAGAAACGATGCCAAAGCAATGTAATTAAAAAGCAAGCGTGAACTTGCAATAGCGAACAAACATCCGGCCTGTCGCTTGTTGGCGATAAAGTCGTATCGGTGCGCTCGTTTAAAGTTAAGCTGCAAATTACGTTATAAAATTTATTTTACAAGCGTCTACGCGATCGTATCGTAGCTAAAGTTATAAATTTTCCATACGACGCGGCTTCGATTTTCAACCTATGATGTATTTATTTCTTCGATGTTTAATTCCCTTTATTTATATTTAAACGATAATTCGATATTTAAATAATTTCGGCGAACGTGGCTTATTGTTAGTCGCGAACAACGGATTGCACAGCGATCAACGAGGATCGTTCGTTAAATTATCGCACGAACGCAGAATGTAGATAGCTACGCATGGCTGAAACAGGCGCCACGCAAGTAAGTGTGCCAAATGGGCTTCTCCACGAGGATGGATGATGGTCCTATGCTTAAATTATTTATGCGCACCGCCCATTGCGTGTCCTGCATATCTACGCGTTGGCTTAGGCATATGGGGACATTAGCTACCCCATTAACCATTTTATCCGAGTATTCTTTTTCTATCCTAGAATCTGCCTCGGTCGAGAATGACCCATGACGGAACAGTCACCGATCAAAATGTAACTGCACGTGATTAATGTTCGTTGCTTTAACGATCAACGTAAAGGAATATCGAGGTAAACGCATAAAAGTTATTTACGTGTATAAATAAATGTGCGAAGAAAATGTAGCGAATTCGTTGATGTTTTCCCATGTGTGTATTCGATTGGTTCGACTAATTTATTTTGCTGCTGATCGTTACTTTACGGTTTATGATATTTGTATTTTGTTGTTTATCATTGCTTACCGAATAATAATATATATATATATATATATAGGTTTGTTATATTGGTTCCTAAAAATATACTTACATTTTTTTTTTTTTTTTTTTAGCAAATAAGCAGAATAACGAAGGAATCTTTCGAGTACATCCTTTTTGTATCTTCAATAACGTCAACGCAATTGTATCGTCTATCTAGACACGTGCAAGATACGCCAGATGCATGAGCATCGACGATCCATTTTCACATTTGCACAGGTCGCGAACTTAAACTTGACGCTAAGTTTTAAAAGATAGTGTCGTCGGTTTTCCTGGCTCTTCCATTTACGCAGTCGATATCGTCTACAGTTCGCTGTATCTCATCCGCCCTATCTACACTCGCTACGCTCGCTACACTCGCGCATCAACGCAACATTGGCGTTAGAATTTTTCGCCAAAGCGCGATAGTATCTTCGCTGGAAACGTATTGGGAACGAGGATGACCAAGGTCGTAATCCTCGCGATAGCTGTCGCGTATTCTCCGTAATCGATAATCGTTTCTATCACGTCACCCACTCGTGCCCTCTTAGCCTACTTGCTTCGAGCGTTCCACGTGTGACCGCACACCCTTGTCTCGAAGGGTGTTCGCGTTACACGCACACACGTCATATAGGATACAGTATGTAGCCACGTAACGCCGCTCCGCGCCGGCTGGTACATGTATCAGGGGGGTTAGAACATTTAGCGAGTACATTAAGGAAATTGCGTGGACTCTTCGCACCGCTCCCTGTCACAGTCGGGTCGCTTTCGCATTCTTCCGTATTAACCGCACGCGCGAGGGGACCGAGTAAGGGTTGCCTCTTCTTTCCAACCGACACGGAAAGCTCTCGTGCATACGCGCCACCTCGTTTCTAGATGGACGACTGGATCTCTCTGGACGTCCAGTCCCTGTGATCTGGAGAACTGAGGAGAGCGCGCGATCACGTGCACCTATCGTCGCACCTACTTTTCTCGCTTTATGCGGTGCGCAAACAATTAACGTAAAAGGTCTTGGAACAGTTTCCTTAGAAAGAAGAAGAAGGAGAAAAAAAGAAGAGAAGAATTCGATAAAAAGTGACGTAGAAAACGTATAAAATGTATACTCGTATAGGAAAAATCGTGGAAAATACGACGCAACGTAATTTCACGATTTACGTACGACGACGCGAGATCGATGTATTTTTAACGAGTGAAAGACGAGTATAAAGGTGAAAGGGGCGAATGGGCGGAGGATATTAAATGCGGATATTAAAAGAAATTCAGAGACAAAACGGCTACGCAGCGACGAGCAACGACCAAGCTAAACGCGAGAATGTTTACAGGCGCGAAAGCAAACGAGAATGCGGAACAAAGGAACAAAAGACGATAGACAGGGACGGGAGATAAAAATTCGACGAGAAATAGAAGAGAGACGCGGAAGCGTCTCGTAGGGAGGGACGTGTACCGGCAGACCCTGATGGGACAAGTAGGGTCAAGCGAACTAAAGCAAAACTACCGGGATAGGGGTGTTAAGGGGACGATATACGTCTCTGGCCGAGAAGGGAAGATGATTTTAATCTACTATCGGTCGACTGGGTAAAACTGGCTTCTCGTTACACGCTTGTTTAGAAGAGACGAACGCTAAATTGATTCTCTACGATAAACTGCGCGGATCCAGATATTGAAACGAACGCGGTAAACGGTTCTATTACATGGAGAAATAATTAACAAATGAACAACTTCTCACTGGGTATGCCGCCTTGTCAGGCGATTCGTAGCGTCTAACGTTAGTAAGAAAGTATCGTGCAATTCGAAGTAGAATTTTTGTTACGTCATCCACAGTTTTATAATTAAATATAGTGACGGAATAACGGAACCGGAAAGGAAATACAGATGTCTTTGGCGTCATGCTGCTTCCATTTTTCTTTCCGAGATCGACAAATAATCCGCTACCGTGATTTTCATACAAAGCGCAACGCGTTACGGGTTTTTAAACACAGATATTATTTCCGGGAAAGGTCGAGTCGCCGGAAATCAAAAGGCCGCTAGGTGGACGACGCAGAGACCGCGTTATTAATATTTTTTTCGTTTGCTTCGGCGAGCACAGCTGCCGTTGCTCTATATTTTCTTTTACTCGGTCGCGTTACGATTTTTAGTAGAAGGGCTTCTAATGAAAACCTATTCTGGACTGTACCTTTGATATTATAGCCGCGTTATATTATAGCGGGGAGGGGAGGGGGTGGTTGCGTCGAAAGCACCCCTGTGGAACACGTTTTCGATCAAATTCTTTCGCCACGCTGACGCGATCATCGAAAGAACAACAAATCGAGTACTTGACCGTTTTTGTATTTAAAAATCATTCACTGGAAATATGATAAGTCACGTTTTCGGCTTTTTATAAGTAGGTATCGCGTTAAAAGTATTTTTGGCAACTGGGGATACGAAATCGTGTTTAAATAGCTATCTTTAAATTCTCGAACTCGTGTTAAATCATTTCATTTAATCCAATACGTGTGTGTATATATATGCAGTTGTATACGTAGTTACGAAATTTTGTAACTTTATTATCCAGATACTTTTCAAAAGATTGCACCTTTGAATCTAACAACGCGAACAGACATCGTCGTAAGTAGCTTTATTTTGATATTCCGAATTACTTACGGAAATTTCAACCACTTTTACGACTGTAGAATCATTTTGCTTCTTGCTATTGGCACACAGGTATCAATCAACGAAATTGCCATTCATCATTTTCCATTAAAACGATTTTTTATAAGTAGGTATCGCGTTAAAAGTATTTTTGGCAACTGGGGATACGAAATCGTGTTTAAATAGCTATCTTTAAATTCTCGAACTCGTGTTAAATCATTTCATTTAATCCAATACGTGTGTGTATATATATATGCAGTTGTATACGTAGTTACGAAATTTTGTAACTTTATTATCCAGATACTTTTCAAAAGATTGCACCTTTGAATCTAACAACGCGAACAGACATCGTCGTAAGTAGCTTTATTTTGATATTCCGAATTACTTACGGAAATTTCAACCATTTTTACGACTGTAGAATCATTTTGCTTCTTGCTATTGGCACACAGGTATCAATCAACGAAATTGCCATTCATCATTTTCCATTAAAACGATTGCTTAGTTGTTTGTATATTGTAGTTATTATTATATCAATTATCAAGATCGATAGTTTCCGATAAGTGGTGTCGTATAATTAATATCGTTCCTATTGTTCCCATCGTTCCTGTTATTTAGGATAACCGTAACGAGGAAATATTTATCAGATTATATAAAAATAGAAAAATATCTTCCTATCGAAGAAGTATCGGTATTCGATAGATCCGACTTTCGTATAATATCTCTATTCTTTAAACGCGTCTTCTCCTTTAAATACGTTAGAACTCGATAACGAACCATTGACTTCTCGCGGCAAAAGGGTTAAGAGAAGCGTAACCGATACGCCATGCGTAGTAGTACGAGATCCTGGAAGCCAACGGTGTCGAACGAAGTAACAAGATACTTGCGCAATTCATTGACTTGTGGAATCATTCGGAACGTTGCGTGGCGCCGCGTCGTTCAACTACTTGTGACGGGAAGCACGAAGGATACTAATTGTAAGGAAGCGAAAGGAACAGCGAAAGGCTTCGCCATCTGTCTATCGACACGTGCCAAGTTTCATTAAGTACAGGCAATTCGTGATTGCTTAAATTCGCGTTAGAAATTAAATAGTTATACTATACTATACTATACTGCTTCGTAGAACAATTTAGCTTGTAACTTTTAAATTAACTTTTAAACACCGATGTTCAATGATAATTTTGCCGCTCGTACAATCATCGCGTTGTTTAACAAATCGTTCGTTTTTAGATCTCTGAACTTTCAATTCGATCGATAGAAAGACTCGCGACGTTAATGCGAACAGTGCTATTTATACGAATGATAAATATATTTAGCTCTATATACACGCGACGAATAGTGAAATATGCCGTTGCTGTGGTTTCTTTTTTTTTTTTTCTTTAGGTAACTTCAGTTTGATTATTTCGTAAGAAGATTAGTCGTCGATTAATCATTGGTTCGAATCGTGTTAGTTTACCATTGTTTTTAAAAGTACTGCCGACCGCAAGAAGATCATTGGAAGATTATTGTAGAGTAATGCGCAACATTCAGAATATTTCTTTGGAAATGTTTCGAGACGTTTTCTTTGACGGGCTGCTAAGCCAATAGAAGGTACATTGACGTTTATTTAAATTGCTCGGTATATTAAATCTTGTACGGAAGTTGTAATTTGCTCGGAACTGATGGAACGTGAATGACTGGCCGGAAAGCAGCTGCTTGGAAACAGCTATCGAAGTAGTTGAAGTTTCAGCTGCTCGTACCGATCACTCTCAGAAGGGGTAAATAAACACTCCAATTTTTAATTTGCACCGCCGTACGCCAGCGAAC
The DNA here is from genome assembly GCA_014825975.1 of Bombus haemorrhoidalis. Classification (NCBI taxonomy): domain Eukaryota; kingdom Metazoa; phylum Arthropoda; class Insecta; order Hymenoptera; family Apidae; genus Bombus; species Bombus haemorrhoidalis. The sequence goes on along the minus strand of CM026172.1, from coordinate 11,355,831 downwards.
CAGCGAGCCAACAACGGGATAGACTACATCGGATTCAAGAAACGCTTGCGTACTATTTCCATAGATAAGCGTGTAATTAACATTTCAAACTTCTGACATCAAAGTTTCATTATCTCGTGAAATGTATAGCTTGATGTTAATACAGTCTTATCGTAATAAAATACAATAACAGTGGCGATATCTAGGTAACGTGCGATTTAAAATAGACGAACGTACGGATATGTACGCGCACCTGTTCTTCCTCCGGTCGTAACTTACGGGAGAGCGAAAAAGATTAACATAAAGTTACGTTGCTGCTGTCTAAGCGAACAGTCTACGTAGCAATTTCTACCTCTTCGTTCCCTTCGTTATCGAGTACATTGTTCAATCGTAAATAGAAATTTCCAACGTTGGCCGTTTTCCAATATCCTGGCTTCCTTTTATCGGACCATCTTCTAAAGCGTCCTCTCCAAGACTAATCTTCACCGGAGTCGGTTTCCGTTTCGGTTTCGACCGAGCCTCCGTTCTCGATTCTCACATTATATCACCAGGGTGTCCCTGGAGATGTAACAAGCCGAGCGAATTCACGGGGGAGTTATGGGAACGGCACTGCAAACACCAAACCCAAGAGTATCCGATGTACTCGCTAGCATATTGCAGGAGGCGCCCGTAGGGCTTACCGTGCTAGAAGTCGACAACGAACGACAGTCTCACAGAGAAATATTGTTGGAGCGAGGGGGATATACTAGCTTGGGAATAGAAGACGAGAGAAAGAGACAGCGAGAATACGTGCATCCACTTATGGGGCAGCGTGCAAGTGTTACGACCTGCTATTGTGTTCACGGTCGTTGTTCATGGCTGTTCTTATTGCACACTTGACACGTTATACGATGGCACCCATGGGCATGGGTAGGGAGTTTTGGCGATTTGCCTTCTCACGATGAAGATCGAAAAAAATATCGATGCCCCGTAGCAGGATACCATGGGAATTTTTAATTCCATCGACCGTCACGTGGACACGATGCAGCGAAACGACTCCGATAGTACACTTTGTACGGTTTTATAGGTTTACGTATGGGCGGTTTCAGATTAATGCGTTTAACCCTTAAGAGTTGTTTTCATACACCCACGTACTTTCCATTCCATGTACTTGCATCATACGCGCGTCGTTCTTTCTCTACGTCTTTATCGCGTACTCAACTTTCTCGGATTTTCCAGCTAATACGGACGATCGTTCTGACAATTTCCAGCGATGTGTGCAATAAAACACTGCAACGACCATACGGATCTTTAATCGAATTTCGTTCCGAGGTTCGAAAATCGCGCGGCCACCTCGATGAAAAATATCCAAAGAAGATTCCAGGATTCCAGGCGCCTCTGTGTGAAAAAGTTAGGCAGTCTTGAGTTCGGTCGCCGAACGTGTGTCAAACCATCGAACGTGGATTATCGGATGACAGAAGGATAACAACTCTTGTAAATGGATTAAACACCGCCCGCGCGAACTGTGGGAATTATCGAAGATCGATACGCTAAGCTACGCTCGACCTGGATTTTCGTTTAGCTTTAAGCAGCAAGAGCGACGGCGCGTTCGAAGATCGGACAAGTTAACCAACTTCCATCCGAAGGATTCCATGGTAAAGGCAGAGTTCTTGGATATAACGTATCGTGGAATTGTACGGAAGTTTGGAAAGACTGGAACCGAACAGAAAGAAGGAACTGAACAGAGAGACAGGTTCGTCGATAATTTAAAATAACCGATCGATGAGGAAATAATTCGCTGCATACAAAATTTGTTATCGCGACGTTAATGAAAGAATTTACCGAGTGCGGTATGCTCGTGACGTTTGTGAACCAGAGCCGTTCTATGCGGCGTTCACTGGGCGCTGGAATTGCAATAAATATTATTACTATTGAAAAGATAAACGATATAATACCCGTATTTAATCGATAATTGACAACTGAAATTTAACGTAGGTCGATCAGTACGCAGAACGAAACGCTGCAAGCCTACAAGTTGGGATCGTAGTTTTCCAAGATTTCCAGTTTTCCACGACGTTAGCGCACGGCGAATAGCAGGAGTGAGATTTTTCTACGACAAAGTTACGCGGCGTAGCGCAATCACATGCCACGGTAATCATCAGGGTTGTGCAACAGCGAGTTTCACGGTTTCCATGGGAGAGAGAGCACGTATGGGAAGAGAGGCTTCGCTCCGTTCGAGGGTGTAGAACTCTGGAAACGAAACGGCGGCAAGTCCCCCGGGAAATCAGAGAGGCACGGGACTTGGCCCATCTACGTACTACCGGATGGATCGCCTTGGCTGTGCATTCCGAGGATACGTTGCCGGTTTACGAGCGTTGACATTAGCTGCGTTTTCGTTATTTGTTGCAAAGCAACAAGGAGTTGGTTAAATGTAAAAGGGACGATTTAACGATCGGTCGGCATCGATGGGCTTATAAACCGAACGAAACGCGTATGAAACGAGAAGGAAGATAGCGTTTATCTATAGTTATCCGTAGGCGTTTATTTTATAATTTCACTTTTATTCACACTGTCATACGTATACGCACGTAATTCTCTGAAAGTAATTTCAGTTGTTCAAAAGACGTAAACTAGAAATAAGACGGCGCTGTATATTGTCATCGATAAGTTTAATAAAACTTATTTGCAATTCGATATACACGCACGCCCCGATGCTTCTTGCCAGCGTATTTATCTTCAATATCGCGTTACGATCGAAATGATACGATACTGGCTATTATTCGTTGCGTGAGTATTATACAAATTAGCTAATTAAGTATATAATTTCATTTTAAAATCTGAAATACGATCGACTTTTGTGTTATTTTTATTGAAAGCCGCGTGTCGAAACGAAGATTACCGTTGCAAATTTTATTTAACCAGTGTATACACATATATGTTTCACGATGATTGGATAGAAGCAATTTGTTCGATTTGTTTGCGTCATTATCCACTGATTCGAATCGAAGTCACGTATGCGACACGCGTGAAGTTGTACGGAACTTGATAAAATCTTCTTTTATTGAGGCGTATATTTTGGCCCAATGAAAAGAGTTATTCGTAATATTTAATCTTTAACCGTATTTGCAAACTGCAAATATCGTACAATTTAGATATTTTGAAATTATTTGGATCGCTTTGCGCGTGATTTACGCGAGTACATACATACATCCACGTATACGCGATATATTTTCTCAGAATAATCGTAGAAAGAAAATTTGACGAGCTACTTCCGACTAAATTTCGAATCGACAATTTACAAAAAGCGTTGTCGCTTCGAATTCGATCGATTCGTAAATTACTTACTAGAAATAGCCACGCGTTTCATAAATTGGAGAAACGCTTGAGCCGAACTGTCCGTTAGGATAATGATAAAATTCGGATTTACAAAGGAGAAACATAGTCCACGCGTTAAAGTCTCCATCAAAAATACATAAATGTCCATAGGTTCGTGACGAGCGAATGGTATGACTCGTGTCACGTGCGTGACATTTATCAACGTCGGATCCTTCAAAGGACCAAAGGACCTGCTTTATCTCTACCTTTTTCCAAAGTCCCCTCTGGCTCTCCTTCGACGCACGCGTTTGAATCGGCACGTGACAGGATAATTGTGTCCATTGATGTTTCTCGATCGATAACGCTTGATAAATCTATCGAACAGGTTGCGGACACGGATCGACGGCAGGTGATTTGAACGATCGTTTCGCGTTGTTCGTTTAACCTTCGAAACGAAGCGATTTCGTATGACCAGAGCAGAGAGCAACGATTGTTCAGTTTAACGGGATGTTCGCGTATGATTTTCGAGAATCTTTGAAGTGTAAGAAAGTGTGAGTAGTAAAAGCTTGCTTCGAATTAATTAAAATTTGCCGTGAAAGATTATTTAGAAGATCGTAAATTGCAAAATAACGATGCTCTAAATTCTATATAATCAACTTTTCGTTGTGCTCTCGTTCGTGTAATTGATTATAAATAGTAGAAGAAAAAGTTTTAACTTTAAATTTCCTACATTTTCCCATAAAACATTGATTTCTGAAACGCAGGACGAAATATTTACTAAATTTACTAAACATTACCAAAAAAAAAAAAAAAAAAAAATATTCAACTTTCAACAATTTGGCTTTCGTGAACTTGTAATAACTTTCAATTCTACTATTTTATGTTTCCTCGTCGAAAAGATAAGTTTGAGGTAAAAATTGCCAGTTCTTTCGCCACAAATGTTTCAATTCATATCTCTAAACGTAAGTTTATTAAGGTTTTTTATTTGTATTATTATCAGATAAGATTGCTTAATGCTTTCGTGGAAATTAGATTCGGTGAAATTATTTTCAAAGAAATATTCCTCCGTCGCGGTAGGTTTCAATTTTATCATCCACGGGTTCCACTTTTTACGCCGCAACGACCTTCTTCTTTACGATTCTCAATGGTTTCACGAAGAAAGGGTCAAACATTCTCGCTTTCCTCGGTTCCAGCGAAAAGCTATGAAAACAAGATCGAATTAAACCCTTGCTCGCGTCTCATGCGTAAACTTTAATCACAGAATTTTTCTGCTTTCAACGATAATCGTCTCGTCGGATGCCCCTGTTGGTCTTAATTATTCCGGCTACGGTAAAATGCAGTAATTAAGGGAACGTCCAAGTTTTCCCGAGGGATACCGCAGTCGGATGAAATCCAGATCATTCCCTTTAACCCCCAGGGATACGGAATCCCACGATCAAGAAGCTCGTGCCAATTTTTTGATCTTATCGGTGGCCGCAGGACAGATTCGAAATTGATTATGAAAATAGTCGCTTTTTCCAAGGGTAGATCGTTATCGATTATACTCGTGGAACTATCAAATTGATTTTAGCAAATTGTCATTGATGAGATTTCGATCGGTAATATTCTTTCAGTTACGCAGAGTGTTTCAAGCAGATCGGACAACGTGTTAGAACGGAAAACTTATCTTTTACGTTTAATTAGTCGTTTATGTTTGAGAAGCGTGTAACGAACAAAGCCACGGCTAACGAAGAAAGGATTTTAGTTCTTCGATCGGGTATCTGGTCGGTTAGTTTTCCAAGCTTGGATTCGCGTAACCACGTCCTGAATGTGGCTGCACGGGCCTGCCTATTATGCTAGTTCATCGCTTGGCAGGTTGAGTAATCAAGCGTAATGCTTTCGTGTTTCGAGCACGCTCTATTTGCACCACGCATGATAGCCAACGCTAATAACGTCCCATGAGGACCTAATGTCGAGCCTCGCTCCGCTTATAATCCAAACTGTGCGTGCGCGTCCGCAACTTTTCGTTTTCCTTCCTACGCTACACACGTTGCAATCGTTAAGTTATCTTTTTTCTTTTCATTCTTCCAACGATTTTAAATACCCTCCTCATAGAAGAGTATTTGAATTTTTCTAGTTTGTCGCACTTGCAACGCGTATCATCGTTAGTACCTGAGAGTATAGAATAAACGTACTTTGCAGATTATTTAGCTTTCAGGAAAGATATAAATAGTATGTAAATAGATGATTCAAGTTGACATGTTTAAATTTTTAGAAGGATTTTGCTAAATATCACGAAAGAGAGTCGCACATCTATTTTGTTACCTATTTCTAACGAACAACATTTTGCAAGAGCGTAAGTATCTTTTCTGTCGCGTGATGTGAGAATATTTCTAATCGAACGTTTAATCTTTCGCCAAAGGTTACTAAAGATACGCGTATTTTTGGCACGGAAAAGATATTGTGCGTATCTATTTATTTGCATTATACGCGTAGCGTAGCATACTCGTACGATATGTAAGTTAGTAGCTCTGATGTTTAACATCCAAGATTTTTCCCTCGAATTTGCGAACGTAATAAAAATCCGAAATTGTAAATTTATGAAAAAAAAAAAAAAAAACGAAGCATCGTTTATATTCGACAAGGTAATATATCGTTTAAGAAAATAATTAATTTTCAAGATTTACTAAAAGTCATTCAAGTAATTTTAGTTGAAACTTCACCGTTAATTATCGCCTTGAAATTGATCCATAAAATTTCATAAAGATTAAGGGTAACACCGTTCAACGAAAATAGTTTCGAAGCCTGCATAATTAAGCAAATAGCGAATGCCAGACCCTTTTAGCTTCGACGCGTATCGTTAAACTTGCCAAAACGTGAAGTATAATTATTAACGGACCCGTAATGTTTAGCGTTTAGCGTGACACCAGTGGAATTTTAACAAATTTCTGCCAAATAGAAGGAATATAAAATAGCATTATACGCTTATAGATTTGAACTACGCGTAATTGTTAAAAATAAATCGAGAGGATAATCTTTCTATCAATATTTTTCCTACTTTCTCATGTCCAGCTCTTCATACAATTCTCAAACACGATGCATTGCCATTATAAATGCAGGTTCTAACATTTCCATTTTCTAAAAATCTCCAATATAAAGAGATAGTTAAACACGTACGTTATATACACGTACAGGCTTCCAACGAGCTGTCTGATGTAAAATTTATAAAATGTAAAATAGCATTACACGCTTATAGGTTTGAACTACGCGTAATTGTTAAAAATAAATCGAGAGGATAATCTTTTTATCAATATTTTTCCTACTTTCTCATGTCCAGCTCTTCATACAATTCTCAAACACGATGCATTGCCATTATAAATGCAGGTTCTAACATTTCCATTTCCTAAAAATCTCCAATATAAAGAGATAGTTAAACACGTACGTTATATACACGTAGAGGCTTCCAACGAACTGTCTGATGTAAAATTTATAAAATGTAAAATAGCATTACACGCTTATAGGTTTGAACTACGCGTAATTGTTAAAAATAAATCGAGAGGATAATCTTTTTATCCTATTTTCTCATGTCCAGCTCTTCATACAATTCTCAAACACGATACATTGTCATTATAAATGCTAAATAATTATACATATATATATATATATATATAAATTATAAACGTTCTAACATTTCTATTTTCTAAAAATCTCCAATATAAAGATATACTTAAACACGTACATTGTATACACGTACAGGCTACATTTAGGTCATCTCTGTAAGCTATAAAGCTCAAACCGTACGTAAATTTCCATAAGCACATCATGCGTGATATACGTCGCTACAGTGGCTACTAAAAAATGCGCTATAAATCATGAATTACGATTCATTACTATAATTACACGTGAATGGCACGCGTACATGCTCTTATCGGACGACTGATGGCCGATCTACGTGTAACGCGACTCTTTAGCGCATTTTATAAATAAACAGGGACGCGCGAATATCGCGTGACTTTTTTCCTACACCAGCTTCTACTATACGAGTTTCTACGTGGAAGAATACGTATTTCGCACGTGGTGCGTAATTTGCACGGGGAAGTGAAATATGTATGTACGAAATTTTTAGGTTCTCCTCTTATCTTGTACGTTCTACGTACTATTGAATCACGCAAGACCGCTATATTTCTTTCTCTAATGAAAATCGCGAACGTTTGCGACAGATCGTAACGCCAATTATCGATCGAATTTGAATACAGCTTTCAGGCTTTAATCGTATATAAATCAATGAAACGAGGGTAAGAAAAAAAAAAATTGAATATCGTAATATTAATCGGCATGAAGATATCGTTGAGAATCGGGAATCCTAAAATACGATAATACAAAATTAATAAATTCGATATATTCGATATATTCGATATATTCGATATTACAAAATTAAGTTCGATATCCAACTAGGATAACTTTAAAATAAAAAATTGTCCGATTCGGGGAAGAGATTTCCCGACAACTCTCTTTTCGAAGACTCGACTCGAAACTCACGATTCTTTCTTACCGCTACTAATCCAGTACTATTACGCGTATTTCAGGCGTCTCCTGAGAACCTTACGCGTAGCGTAAATCGTGTAATTCGTAATATTATAGGATTATAGTAAAAAGAGAAGTGGAATACTTTCTTTTCCCAGAAATTCGTGGTTTCTTCTCCGCGTACTCTCCACGGGTATCGTTTCTCTTCAAACAAGCCGTCGATGTCTCTGTCAGAAAATACCAACCCCGATACGTCAACTCGACCGAACAAACACACATTTGTAGGCTGGTAGGTACAAAAGTCACTGGCATCTCTCGTCTCCTAGATTCTAATCAAGGGCTGCGTGTACCTATTAGGGACAGTCATTGTGCGTGGGTGTACCGTGAATACGAGCAACAGGGGAGAGAGAAAGAACGTGCCTCTCCCCTTGGCGTCGTAACGCTCCGACGAAAAGCATAGGGGATGACTTACTACCCGGCGAGAACGTCACTTGTCACGTCCGATTATGTGCGATTCCCTTATTTCCAGGTTGCGGATATCGCGATCCAGCGCGTGTAGCAGCGTGTTTTGTGCAAAGTACGCCAGACACCCTCTTTGCTCCGATTTTCTAGCATCGACGTAGCCGCGACTATCTAAACGCGCTCGCCTGTTCCGCGTCTGCGCCGCCATTCTTCTCAGTTTCTGTAATTGCCCTTTTGAGGGGTGGCTCTCATTGTTCGCGCTGAGAACCGATGCGAATAATGCCGAGAAACGCAGTCGCTGATCAAGAGAAGCTTTACTTCGATAGAAACGAACGATCGAGTTAAAATCGCACAGATCGTGAAATCCTTCGCTGAACTCGTTTCGTTATATCAAATCGATCGGATCGATGTTACGTCTAGTGGCGAATATACGCACCGTTTACGGTTTAAACGCTTCGAATCAGATAATAATTCTTCCTTATGATTTTCGAATGATTTGTCAGGATTACTCGAGTTCTCATAAGCGTGCCGATACCTACGAACGTCCAGAAAACAGGCAGAGAATCCCTTGGGACTAACGATTTATTCATCTTGGAACCTCGTCGAAGGAAGAAGGAGGAGGAGGAGGAGGAGGAGGAGGAGAAGGAGAAGAAGAAGAAGAAGAAGAAGCAGGCCAAGAGCCTGACATAAAAACGAGCGCAACCCCTGTGTGGGCTTCCAGAAGTTATCGGGCTACTTCCGAACGTTAAACGTTATATCCACTATCTTCCAGATCGTGCATCTGTCGCGTATTTCGGTGAATCACTCCGTTCATGGACGGTGGGCGCTGCTCTACATTATGGCTTCTACAGTCCACGGGTGTTCCGGGATATTGCGTTCCCGTTATAGACTTCGTAGTACACGATGGTCAGCTGCGGAAGCGCTCGTGCCACGGGTGAAACCATAAGGCCTGCAATTATGGGGTTTGCGGTTGCCCCGTGATGATTTGTTAGGACGATCCCTGTAATTAACGGGATGACTTTCAACTCCGTCTCGGCTTCTGCACGGCCGAAATCTTCTAGCGTGATTTTCTTTCCACGGCTGCCTTCGTTTATTTTAACCAGGCGATCCTCTTTCGTTCCTCGATTTCTTTCTAGAACGAGTTGTCGAGTTACGTAGCTCTGAACCATGTCCTCCACTAACATGAGATAATATAAGAACGTTTATTTGCCTTTCTCTTTAACTGTACAAAAGAATGGGAAAGGGTAAGTCGATCTGTCATTTTTATCTATTCGAAACGTCGTTTTCTGTTTCAAAATACTTTGTTCTAAAGCAATGGATCAATGATATCGGAAAATTCTTAGAGTATAGGGACGTTGTACGTGATAAAATAAGAAATAAATACCTATGGTATAAAGATACAGCAGAGTTTTATTTATTTTAGAAGCTATTTTTTCGAGTTTATCGGACTTAGAAAATGTATGCTGAAGAATAAAACGTTTGTACCAGGAAAGAAGTTGATAAAATTACTGATACAAGATTATCTGTAGAAGAATTATCAATGTCAAGATATGGTAGACGTTGGATGTATCTTCCGAGCTCTACTTTCGTAAGTACAGTTCCTTCGATTCTCGCTTCTTCCATCGTATCACATTCGTCTGTTTCGCCTTCCTCTTTAAATTGTTTTCCCTGTTCCACATTGCTTCGTTCATATCGCTTCCAAGGAAAATATAAAACGTTGATATCTACTGCACGCACGTATAATAAATAAATAAGAATCGATGTTATTGAAATATTTTTTAGAATTCAGATTGGCCGGTATGACGTATGCCAATTTGGATGCAATTAATTTTAAGCGGCGTAAATCCAAGCAGCATCTAGTAATAATATTGAAAATAACGAAATAATATCTAACATTTATAACGATATAATACATCAAAATATTCCATCCTTCCAGTGGTACGTTATTTCGTCGTCCCCACTAAAATATCACTTTTCGTTAAAAAGCAAATGGAAAACAAAAACATCCGACGTATTTGATATTCCCAAAAAATCGCGAAACAAAAGGACGCGTTATGCTCGTACGCTGCGTCTCTTAAAATTATGCAACACGTATGTGAAATATGTCACTATACGCGTATCAACACAGCGGAATAGTTGATATCACGTATGTACAACTTCAAATACCTCTACACACTCGTTCGTTCGTTCTCGTATTTTATGTAAAATGGAAACATCGTGCAAACATCGCGTCCATTATCACTCGCGGATATCCAAACGTTTCCTTATTTTCGGCAGAATGTGATTTCATTAGCCAGATAGGCGATTGAAAAATCAAAAATAAATTTACCTTATCGGTGGGTTTCTCCTGTTCAAACGAGATTTCCACCGATTAGAATAGAGCGGCGCTAGAATAGAAAATTGCTGGCCGCGAAAAATTGTCGATTATTTGTTTTAATTAATCAGGCCGATATTAATTTGCATGTCGCGTAATTTTGTTTACCAAAAGCGCTGGTACGCGGAGTCGACAATCGATACGAAGCACCAGGGGTGCCCCGGGAGAATCGCGATGTGTATTTTCAGAAGCACACCCTCGTCTGAAAAGTTTTGTTTGCATGCGCTGCCTTTCATCGGGGATATTTACCGTTTGATCTTATTATTTCATTCGTCTAAATTTAAACACTTGAACGTGCCCGTGCCCTATCGACGCCCCTGTGGCCACAAGGCTGATAATTGAATTGGAGAAGCTCCGAGGAACGTTCGATTCCGCTTGGCGAGTTTCCTCTTAGATCTCAATATCTCCCTCGTTTTTTTCTCTGCTGTTCTCTGTTCGATCAGTTCCTCGGACGACACTGCCGATATCGTTGTCTTTACTATCGTCGTACGCTTGATAACGCGTACATTACGCGTTTTACGTAGACACGAGATAATTCATCGAACAACGAGAATCGTACGATTTTTTGTTCCATGTATTTTCGCCTGAAAATACATGCAAGCGATTACGATCTTATAGGTCAGTAAGTTTAAGTTTGCGTAATTGATTCCCGTTAAATTTTTATATCGGAGCTAAAGTTTAGCTAATTTTCGTTAATCTCTGTCTTAAAACCAACAGCTAAACGACATTTACGGATAATCACGAAAATCCGCAGGAGCGTCCTAAGCGTGTTCTCAGACGAATCGAGCGAGGAAAAGCGAGCTAAGCCGCAGGAAAGTAAACCGATTCGTTAACCACGCTATAGTCACGCCGGTGTAAGCCAAGCCAAACATTGACATGTTCAATCATTTCGATCTCTCCACCTACCATCGCTTGACGAGCCCACGAGCCTCGTGCGCCACACGCGCTCAAAGACCAACAGGAAGGAGAAAGAAAACGACAGTGGTGAAAGAGAGAAGAGAACAGCCATCGTTCGCCATCTGGCGTCGACGAAGGGCCTCGTTTCTACCAAGGGGTAGAAATTGAAATGAAAACAGGAGAGTCCACCCCCGGTTTTGTCTCCAGCGCTCTCTCGTCAATGACGGCTATTAGGGGACGATATGTTTTTCTTCTTTCACAGATTTCTACTCGATGCGTTGACTTTCGACTTGTCACCAGGATATACGATATACGTAAGTAGGTACTCGTCTTTCGTATCGATGGATCGTGAATTCATTGGGACTCGGCGGTCGCCCGGTAGGTTTGTACCTGCTTAGATTTAATAGAATCGTGGAAAAGGATGGAGAGAAAAACAAATTGATACGCCTGTCAATTATCGTCATCGCGTTACAAATTGTCGTTATTGCAGAAGAATCGAGCGGTAGATTCAGCTGCCTTTTAGAAAGCAAAAAGAAAAAAGAGAAAAACACGAGTACGTTTCTTTCGTTCTCATCTCGTAACGTTATTAGCGTTCGTTCGATCAATTGTCTTTATAACGTCGCGTTCGCCGTATCAATCGACAGTGGTATCGTTCGACGGGTGGACGAGTAATCCGCTTCGGATTATTATTAACGCAACAATGACTGGAAGCTCGAGAAATTCTGTTCGAGGAAAAAAGAAATGAAAAGCTTACGGGGCTTCGTGCGTGCACGAATAGAATCCAAAAGTATGCTTACACAGCTACCATTTCCCCTCTGTTGCCGGTGGAAAGCCTGCGTCTAATTGCGATATAGAAGCGATTAAATAAAAGCTAAGAACGCGCGATTACGATATTACATCGATATTTCTCTTACGACGAAATTGTTAAGCCAAAGATTCTCATTTTGACGTACGGCTACGTAATTACCTATAGGCTACATAAATGTAGTGAAAAATCTCGGACGTTTCATCGATCGAAGGAAGAGGAGGAGAAAAGGAAAGGCAGGAAGGTACGGCTATTTTACAAGAAGAGGACGAGTTTTGCAAAAACTTTTAACAATCGATAAATTAGACTGTGGGCTAATAATTCGTGAAAATAAACAACAGTGACTTGGGCGGCTTTATCCAGTTGCAGAACGCGCTATTGCGAACATATAATAGAAGAGCGGCGATTCATCACGGTCACCGATTCGCGGTTTTGTCACTGACTATTGTGGACAGAAACAGTTTTGCGCGACAATACTCGGCCTGCCACACCTACGTACACGACGAATACGAGCAACAACGAATGCCGGCGCGGCGTTTCCAGAGGAATGCCTCACGGGTGTCCATGGCATGCATTGCAAATTGCAGGTAGATTTATGGGCGAATCGGGACGTCCCGTAGCCCAGTTCCCATGCTTCCACCGCGTAATCGTCCGTGAAGATCTGTTTTTCCGTAAATAGTCCCTCTAGTAACGTCGCTCGCTTCTTTTTTCTTTTTTTTTCCATTTCTTTTTTACATTCTTACCGCCTTTCGCTCGTTCCTTTACGTTGAAAATTTCATTTTCTTTTGAAATTCACGAAAAAGTGACGACAAATCTTGTTCGATGATGCGTCGTTTTATTGATATCTATATCGGAAATATCGAGGACGCTTGAAATAATTCACACAGGTACGGCCTAGTTTTGCATGGGCAAGATCGTGTGCTAATATTTGTCAAATTTGTTTAATATACTTACGAATGACGTGAAAGTGTTCGTTAAAGATTATTTATCTTCCGTCTTGAAGTACGTATATGTCGATTTGTTATTTCTCTGCGATAAAATTTCCCAAAGATATAAAGACGCGCATTTAAATTCATTGGATTATATGATAGAGATATAGATTCGATAATCGGATTCAAGCCGATACTGGTCGCATGCTTTTATAATACGCTTTCGCTTTATGGATTTTGCTTTATGGCTTTTTGATATTTTGCGAACGTAAACAATTCAACGTTGCAGTGGAACAACGAATGGCAAGACGTAGATCGCAGATCGATCTTTCTTTTGTAACTTCAAGAGATTTTTATCTTCTACAATTTTATTTAATTTACTATCAAACTTATTCCAATCCTATAAAAGTACCTGTCAGCTACTAGTAATTTATGATTCGTTGGTCGTGAAATTTCATTAACGATACCATCGTCTAAATCGACCGTTCTTTCAAACTAAAATTCCCTTTTAATATTTCCATTTTCCATTCGTCGCGATCGTCGCGCGTCCTTGTTTCACTCGATAACTTTGGAAATCCTAATTCGTGCGAGAGTTCGCCTTAGCCGAGACAAGCGCATTCGTTTCGTATACTGGCACAGGCTCGAACCAGTCGGTCGATCATTTGGGCGGAAAAAGGAAACGCCCATGGCTTTACCACGGAGTGAATGGTCCGCAGAAGAGGCGTTAAATGCAACAAAACCATGACATCCGGTGGACACGGGTCGACACGTGACCCGTTCAATGCTCTTAAGCCGACCACTCCACGAAGACAGCCAGGACGTTTGTTCGAAACGTTGTTTAGCAGCTAAGGCGCTTTGTGCGCAACTTTTTACCGTGCCTCTGCTACAATGCTCTTTAATTTCTATGTTTGACAACTGCAATTGTTAGCCATCCGTTGCCAGCCATTTCCACCGGTGTTTTCAAACTGACTTTTCGATGCAATCGAAAAGGCCCTTTGTTCGCGCTGTAATCGTTCGTCACGACGTGACTCTCTTCCTCCTACCTTTTATGAAAAATATTTTATTTCAATCCACTGTAAAATACAAGACATTCGATGGTTCCTTTAAGAGCTTTCTCGCGAGATTATGTCGTGACAGAAACGCTCGACCGTTATATCCCCTCAGTCCTGTTCTTTCTTCGTTTTATCTTGCAAACGTTCGAAGAGATACGCCAATAACATTTTTATTGCTCAACCTAATACAGAGTTACGTATTCTTCGTGACGAAATCTTATTGCAAGGTGCATAGATAGATATTAAAATTACCGTTTACTTGTAATCTTGTCGCAGTAAAGTAATAACTTCAATTTCGTTAGATTTGTTCGTTATCTCGGCAAAGAAGTATCGGGATATTTGTTAATCGAAAAATGTTTGATCGTTGAGAACTTATAAAAGCGTTTCAGCCGCGTACTTCTTTGAGATTGCACGATTGCGAGAAGCAAGCGGGAACTAAATTAAACAGCCATTCCTTCCTCAAACTCGAAACGAGCTACGAATTACGAAACCGTATGAAAAAGCTCTGCTTTCAAATTATTTCTAGACGATACTCAAACATCAAGGGGACGTCTGAGAAAACAGAAAGCAAGCCCGAGTTGTAGATTCTCGTATTGTCGGGACGGTATAATGAGACCATTCTGGTCAGACGGTAGCGTAATACAAACTAGCCTTTCGGTTCTCCAAGTTTCAAGTCCGCGAACTCGCTCTCGTAAGACTGGCTCGTTGGTTCGCCTTCTTTCTATCTCCTGGTTCTCGTCTCTTCGTGCGCGCGGGACAGTTAGTCAGACGGATAGACGAACAAATGGAAGGAGAAATAAAGCGGCGGTACAATTATCTTAATGGAGTTGTGGACACTGGCGAGCATTATCGATTCAATGCGTAAACGTCGCCACGCCACGTTGCCTGCCCCATAATCCTTGCGCAACGAAGAAGCGGGAAAAAATGTTGTATTAAAAACTATTCCTGTTCGCCCATCAACTATCAATGCCAATGGAGAGTTTAAACCGTTCTGTATCTCGGTATCACGGACGGCGGTAAAATACGAGCTAGCCGTCTGATTCGTAGATCGTAAATTTTTCTAGATCGTCGTCCATCGAAGTTTCGTTGCACGTAAAGTTTCTTCTTTCCAGCAGTTAGACGATAAATAATCAGATATATAACGATAAATTAGTTTAGACGTTTCGTATGTGAAACGTGTAGACGCAAATATATAACGCAAGTATAATGCCTGGTGAATCACTAAATTCCATACCCGCAGGTGAGCGCAACGCGTTACTTGTTTCATCAATTATTTTCTATTATCGCGTTGGTAAGCGTATTTTGGCAACGAGACCGATGTTCTTTCGGGTTCGTACAAAAGTGGCTTACAAAACGTTGGAATGAACAATCCACTCGTCCGAACGGCCACGTGAGCTGCACGTGCCAGGAGCGTGCCGGAACAACTGGTGCCCTGTCGTTTCTGCCACCATGTGCGTCAATGAACGTGCACTGTGCACGCGTACGTAACGCGCGTCTTCTTCTCGCGACGTAAGATCGCGTCCTACGTATTACCCTTTTCCTTGCTGTTGCGACTTACGCGTTCTTATTCCATCGCTTTGTTGTCCCATTCCATACACGTTAAAAATGACGTTTGTTCGACTTAACGTTCGGCTGGAAACGTAAATTTCGATTCCAAACGATGCTCATCGATAAAGCCAACTGAATGGAAAACACGTGCGAATGGAACACGTATTTATTCGCTGCATCGGTTAAGCTCGCAGATAAAGATCTTACTTTCAAAAATTCATCGTCGTAATGCTCGAAAGCGTCGAATAAATCGTCATTGATGATCCTGAAGATACACGAAGGGTTGTAAGTAGACGTTGTACCAGGCGCGCCCGCATTTTTCACGACAACTATGTCACTCGACTTTGAAGCTTGGCACGATGGCCCCGGTTCGATGATAAACAACTCGAAATGTAACTCCTAATCGCACGTAACAATTCCATTGTACCAACGAGTGCGACCAACTGCCGTGCTCAACGCTATATCTTTGACGACATATGGGATGGAGTCGATGGCCTTCTAGTACTTAATGTTTCGTGCTCGTACCTTGTACCCCTCTGTACTTTGATAGCCACTCGAAAAAGCTAAGGGTCGAGGCTTCAGAGTGATCTTCTTCTGCTTTCGATATCGATGGATTTTGTCAAAATTTGCTTGAAATTGTTCGTAGATGACGTGGAAATTGGAATTTATTATTATTATTTACGGCGAGTGGCGGAGTTCCAAGCGTCGCGAAATCGAATCATCGAGCGTTTGAAATTAGGTTGAGTGAGTAGTCGCGATAGAACGTGTGCCGAAGATGTTCGCGTAATTTAAAACGGGGAACAAGAGAATGCGCGAATGTTATTCGTACGAAAAATTCGGATTTGAGCGAATCTGTATCCGCACGTTTGACCACTTCTTACTGCTCCCATCTTTCGTCATATATTGCAACGGCAAGAAACGTATTAAAACGGATTGGTTTCAAAGATAAAATTATTATAACCGCCCCTAGGATATTTGAAATTAGTATGAGATTTAGACATGATTTACGTACGCGGTGTAAAAAGAATCTTTTTTTTTTCTTGTCTAAGATAAATCCATTTTCCTTCGTTCCTTAGTGAAACTCGTTAGAAAATGAAGAACTTGTATGCGAATATCTAGGTACATAGCGCGAATGTTTCCTGAAAAATAAGCGTGTAGACTTTTTCTCATATTTTGATTTATGATATATAACATATATATATATATATATATATAAAAGATAACCTGTATAGCTTGGAATACAAATTGCTGATTATCAAGTCCTTTTTGTAAACTACGTTACCTATATAACGCGTTATAACGTACAAAATTATATATAAATGAACAAGAAAAATAATACGTAATAGAAAACTAAAGAAACGTAAAAGAGTAGGGGGGGAGGGGCGGAAATAAACAGAAGTCAAAAGAAATATCAAATTAAAAAAGACTCACGTTCTTCCTTGATCGGAAAACAGCTTGGTGTTTTGATCTTCCGTTCTAAAACAAAAGGAGAAAAACAAACTAATTAAGTTTATTAAAGAAAATCATAGACCAAACTTAGAAATAACGTACTCTTTATAAAATAAAAAGTACAGAAAGGAATAAAATAATAAGAAAGAAAAGATTTATTGGATGTTGAAAAAAAGAAAGAATCATGTAAGTTGGAAAACGAATAAAAGGGTCCGTTAAAGTATTTCTTCTAGATTGTTAACGGTTGACAATCTGACGAACACATTTTCTTTATAGTCTCGTTCGTGGTTTTATTGTAAAATTTCGCAAAAACGTCGAGATAACGCTCGCCTGGCAAGCACCATAACGTTTTTATGGGACATTGTGTCAGGCGTGTTTCAACTCGACAACAACATTTTTCTCGCGCTACGATCATAAATAATTTACCTGCAAACAAAGTACTACGTTCGTTCAGCTCGGACTTACCTGTGCAATATTCTGATTTATCATCCACCTTTCATTTGATTGTTCGTGGATTTACAGTAAAATTATTTATAAGCGACGCTGCTATGTGATTTTCGTCTACGTTTTAATATAAATAAATGAAAAAAAAAAAACGATCGATGTTTGACTTTTTTCATCCTCGTTTACTCACCTATTTCATACGTAGACACGTGAGATATAAAGCTTAGTCCGTGTGTTTTTCCTTTTAATCGCAACCCGTTCACTTCGCCGCGTATCGCAAATTAGAATCGTCGTAGAATTCAGAAACAAAGTACGCAAGGATCGCCGGCTCTATAATACGTGCACGTAACTTTCGTTAAAAGAGAAGAAAAAAGAAAGGAAGATTTGAAAGTCGAAAAGTAAATTACGATAACGATTGGCATTTACCTGGTATTTGTTAAAATGTTAGAGCAATAAATACAATGTAAATACAACGTATAAGAACATCGATTGTGGTTTATCTTTCATGATATAAATAACTGAACTTTACAATGGAAATGTTCTTGTAGCTTTTAATAGTTAGCTTTGATAGTTAATGGTTGGTTGCATTAAATTAGAAAGTCTCGAAATGGTCAAACTCAGGGATGAAGTATCTGTCGTTGAATTGCGGATACTCGTGTATCACGTTGTGGCAAAGGATCCATCAAAATCTTCATCGCCGTATCCCTGTCTGTTCAATTATTTTTCAAGCCGCATTTTTTTTTTTTTTTATCGTTATTAACTATCATTGTTACGAACAAATCTACGCAGCCTAAAGTAGACGTAGGTATCGCGGAGGCGCGCGGTTTAAACGGTGTTTAGTTCCCATCAAGAGCTACTTAATCTGCGATCGCGTAAACTCCCGTAACAATGGGGGAACGCGTGGCAGAGAAGGGGCGCACGTGATTACGCTCGCCGAAACTTCATCGTGGAGTCACGTGGCGCCGGAAAAACGGGCGCGGCGTTCGCCGTCGAAAAACCGAACCGCAAAGCCCGAAAGGAGCCACGGGCGCTGCCTACGAGGAAAATAACCCCGAGTCATGCGTTCCCACGTATAACGAAACGCGAACCACACGAAACACCAACCCCCTCGAGCCCTCGAGTTTTCGGCGTAACGTTTCGGATTACACGGTATTTTGCCGTTGCCTATTGCTCTTGCGGCTCGATGTTTGCTTGGACTCGTGATCGAATCCCTTCGAAACCTTTGCTCGCCATTCTGATGCTCCTCTGAGTGAAAATTTCCAGAGTTTGCTCAACCGGTTAGCCGCTGGTTCATATGAGAAGGTGTTTCTCCTTGCGTATACCGTATACCGTGGTATCATTCGACTTCGCCAATGGCAGAATATTGTGCCGCGGTTATTTCTAAACGAATCAAGGTGCTTTCGCGTAGAGGAAAATTGCACCGATCTCTATAAATTGACGTACGAGTTTCGTATGGAAAATAAACGTTCGTGCTATTGACGTATTTAAACGCTCTTATCATAGGATACTTACAAAAAATAAATACAGTGTACAAAAGCTAATATCGCGACTATATTAGCTAAAGGAACTAATAGAAAAGTGTACGTAGAAGTGGCAAGATATTTATTGCGAATAGACATTAACGAAAGATTAATATGCAGGCTGAATGGTCGTGTTAGACAACGATAAACAAGCGGAAGACTGTTCCACCGAATGTTAAAGGCCATTAAAATGCAATAACAACGACAACAGCAATAATAACAACAACAACAGCAACAACAACGACAACAACAACGACAACGACGATAATATTAACAATAATAAATATGTATTTGTACATTTAATAGCCCAGAAGTATTTTCCATGTACGCTTGCGTAATTAATAACGTTTTATTTTCTATTGGTAAATGAAATAGCTAGAAAATCAATGCCGAGATATATTATTATATAATTGGGAAAATGTTATCGACCTAATGCTAATTTTAATCCATTTAGATCGTTTTAAATCTATCCTCCTTATCTACATCTGAATTTTATCTAAACGTATAATGGCTCGTATCAGCACGATAAATAAAATCCTGTTGTTAACGGATTCACGGATTCATATTTCTTTGTACACGTCCGTTTTATCGAATAATTTTATAATGGAAGATCGGTTAATTCGGCGACGCCTTTGTTATATAACGAAATACCTATGTGTATAGGAGCATTCGGTATAGTTTGTTCGTAGTTGGAAAACGTATAGCGAAGCGTGCAAACATCTCTATCGATTTAATTCCGTACGATAGCAAATTCCTGTCGACGTTCATTTATATCGGCGTTGTATAGTTAATGGTAACGTAACGACATTTTTCATCAACATAAATTCGCCAAAGTTCGGCATTTATAGCGAACGACGGAGACGTTTCTTAATCTTATCGCACAGGAGTACCTACTCTTCAGTCAGTCGGCCGAATCAATGACATGTGTATACTTACTATAGACTATAGTATAACAGCGTTATCTCGATGTTAGTAAATGTGCCAACTCGCGTGGATGTCTGCCTCTGAAAAGGAGGTCGGCTCTCGTCGCGGAGCGTTATCAGTTAAACAAGTTTTATAAGTTAGAACATGCATGTGTCTACTACGATTTTTGCGTACCTAGATCGAGTAAACTTGTTTACACAAATAATCGAAGATCGAGCTGGTGTTTTAAAATCTATCATAATAACAACAGTCTTGACATTTAACATTCGTTCGCGTATTGCTAAATAGCATCGTCTGGTCGAACGGATTTTCATTTTCGCGATCCCATATAGAGTATCCGCAGGAATGAAAAAAGAAAAGAGAAGAGAAGAAAGAAAAAAAGAGGAGGAAGGAAAAGAGAATGGAAAAGCAAAACTGAAACAAGAAGAACGGGGAAAAAAGCGATTCGAGGGAGGAAAAGAAAAAAAAAGAACTATCGATCAAACCTTGAATTTGAAACGTCAAACTGGAAATGGGTGGACTTCGATCGGTCACAAAAGGTAAAAAGTTACCAGCGACGTAATAGCTACAGGGTGAGACGCGGTAACTTGATGCCTGGGTGTTCGACGCGTGCCCGAAGGACATAGGAACGGATCCTTTCCCAGACGCTACTTTACACGCCATTTGCCTTTCTCCGTATCCTCGCCGTGTTTTATCGTCGCATTAATTTTCGCGACAGGAACGCTAGCGATGGAAAGCCAGCCGCCTCTCGACTTTACCAACTTTTTACGCTGCCCTGCTATTCGCCAGCGAGTTACGAGGCCGTAACATCGGCATCCAGTTTTATTCGCGATCCGCGCGAACCTTTGCAATTTATACGCTGAATTGACAATTAGATCCAGACAAACAGATCTAGACTTTGCTGATCTACGAATTTGCGTATATTCTCTAAGTTGTTTGTACGAGTCACGTGTCTTATTATTACGGATTAATAAATCTTGATCTTTCGGATCTCTAACCCGTTTAGGATCAACATCGCGGTGTTTCTTTCTCTTGTGTTACTTTTACTTTGAACTCCGTTAAAATCTACAGGTATTTATTTCGATTTATACATTGAAATTTTGTGAATTCTAAAGTTTATTATTCGTCCGCCACTTATCACGATCTTACGAATGCACAGATTCCATGTGCGCTTGTATCTTGTAAACTCTGTAAGATGTAAGATATGTGCGATCTCGTTACAGTCATAGATTAATTACATATAGTAGAAACATAATAGAAAAGTACGATAGATAATGCGCCATGCTTATTGCCGAGCATTCCGAATAGTAGCGAATTTCGCGATATAAGAATTCTAAAATAAATAATCTATTACATTTTTGCTTTTAGGCTTATCTTAAATCTGCGGACGATATGTAAGACCTTTATCAAATCGATTGAACTAATATTTAACGAATTTATGTAATATTTGGAACGATAGAATCGTTCTATAAACGACGAATAGAAACTTTCCTATTTTCATATCTTAAAGTCTTTAAAACATATTTTAAAGGTTCGATTAACAACAATATCAGAAAATAATTTTTTAATACATACCTAATATAGAGTATTGAGGTTTCTGTACGACGAATCGACCGATTATATATAACTGGATGTATATTAACAAATATACGTATAGTTGATAATTAGTACCTACCTTTATAACGTTCATTTATGGAATTCATTACGAGCGAGAGTTGATAATAAAATTAGTAAGAAAAGAAATTGATAATTAAATATAATAACACTGTGGAAGTAGAGATAGAAATTTTTCTTAAATCGTTAAGGATCGACGATACGATAAATATCAAATTTCCTTTTTCGATGAGATTTAAAAGTAAAATTGAAACAGATATTTATCGAAGCAGATCGTCGTTTGGGTTAACGTTGCCAAAAAAATAACGGGCCATCAAATTTACCTGAAAACAACATTTTCCAAACGAAGTTTGAGAGAACTTTTCGACTCACGTCGAATACGATGCGACGAACGAATGTTCTATCCGACGTTCTCCGATCGTTCAATTAGTCGTTTTGTCTGAATCGTTATTTGCAAAGAGCAAGAGAAAATCGTAATTCTCGACACGTGATCCTAAAACGACGAAACGAGGCTCGTAAGAATGACACATTGGATCAGCCATCGATAAGCGGGTGGGTGCGCGGTAGCCAATAATTTTTCTTCATAAAGACAGAAACTAGCTATAGCGAGTCGATAACCGCTGTTTTAACGACGTTACCACGCCGATGTATCACACGGAGTGGTCACTCGGGGGGCGAACTCGTGGTGAGAAAACGAATAGAACGAAGGAAACGCCGTGCCGGAGCAGCCGTCGCCGGAGGTTCGTTTTCCACGGGCTTCTGGCCGTGGCTGGGTAGAGGAGATGCGGCGATACCATAAAAAAATAGGAAAAACCACCGCCACCGCAGAAAACTTTCGACTTGGAAAGCAATTCCCTTCTCGCCGGCCCGGCGAGCATTTCGCTGGCAGAGAAATGTAGGTGGGAAAACGTTCCTGTTCCTTTTATACGAAAAGAAAAAGGACCGACCAACTTTTTATTACGTCAGAAAATTTACCGTTTGCCTTGCAGCTTCTAATCGATGCGTACCGAAACTACCACGAACGTTTCTTCCCCGTCGTACGCTCGTTACGCGTCGATTCTTTGCTCTCAAGTAAAATTTGCTTTCTGTGCTTTCGTGATTTTGTTATTTTTATCAATTTTGAAAGATTTACAATTTTGTTACTCGACATTGCGCGTGCACTTTCAGGGATTTGCGATTTTTGTCGCGTCAATGCGTTTCGATGTCGTACATGGATGGATGTTCGATGTTTCCATTAAAAATGTTAAAGCATAAGTTTTGTAAGTGTCGTAGGACTGAAATCTCGTATTAATTTTCGCGTGATAAAAATTTGCCATATTGGTTTCCATTTAATTACACCTTATCGCCAACTGTATCTTCGAACAGAACGTTACTTCCAAACTTCGCGAAACGGAGGCATAGATTCTGTAACGAAATGCGAATAGAAGGGCCGATCTGTAATTCGTATACTTTGTCCAACGGAACCGCGAACGTTAACGTCATGCACGGCCACTCTCATCACGATGGGCAAAGGAAAAATGGAAAGACCCGAATGAAACGATCAACGAGGAAGAAGAAGAAGAAAAAAAAAAGGGACCAAGCAAAAGGAAAACCTGCACGAATCCCATAAAACGGCGCGCGGATTCAGCAGCCCTTTAGCGGGAAAGCTTCCTCTATACCCGTAATACGATCGAGTCTTCCAATCATCGGCTTTGGCTACCTCTAAACGAAAAAGACGTCTGAACGCGAGCACACGCGCGTCAGCTCGACAGGAATCTTAAGGTACGGGCTCTCTTTGAACGCGGCAAAGCCGCCGATACATCGTCCTTCGGCAACAAAGATACGAACCTTCGTCCTCATTTTCCTGCCGACTCTTCCACCCCTGCACGTGAATACTACGCGCCCTCTAACCAGCCGCCATTTTCTTTCCACCCTCGTCTCCATCCGACTGCTATTCGCCATGAGCCACCGTTTCCTATGGTTACCAGTTACCCGAGGGATGCTTGACAACCTCATTGGAGCTTTCTACTCCTTGTCAAAGTGCGACTCTCTCCTTGTCCTCGTCTTCTTAGTCAAAATTTTCTTTGACTCCGTTTCGCCTTGTGTTTTCTCCCACGTGTTTCCCTTCGCGTCTTTTATTGTCAAGACGTTTGCTCGTATTAATTATAGCGACGATTGCCGATCTCCGCGACTTTCTCAAGATTCTATCTAGGTATTGTAACATCGTCGCAACAATGGACAAATTTTGTTCCTTCGATACGTCGGGATAAACGTGTTGAACGGGACAACCGTATTTATATAAAATTGGTTCGAAAAATATTTAACTTTTATTCGCATCGTGATTCTTCAATTTTTATATCGGGTCTCGCTTTAGTTAGAAGAAAGAGAGGAGGTTCGGTGTTTAAAAGGTTCTATGTGCAAGCTGCTAAGGATTTTTCTCTCAGTTGGGGAAATAGGAAATAAGAGAATACTATTTGGTACCGATGGAAAGTACGCGACGGTTCTCATTTTCTCGTCTTTCGTGCGTATAAACGATCTAACCGACGCGCAAAAATTCTTAACGATACAGAGAAAATTATTCGCGGTGTGTCAGGCCTGTCGTAAGATAGGATCCGTCCATAAGATGGAAAAGGATATAATAACGAACGGTTAGCTAGGTGGAAAGGTTTAATCGATGGCTATAACGTGGAGAAGAATAACTGGCGTGTAGTTTAGGTCCTGTTGTTTGGGCCTCAGTTTAGATTTAGGTTTAGATTTAAGCACATTCGCTATCGTGCTGAAGCAATACCGTATTGATTGTGGGGTGGCCGAGCCTCCGAACACATTACATGATTAAACCGCCCCAATGGCATAGCAACCGGCCTTGCAGCACTTACCTTATTAAAATATCCACCACCCTCGCCGCGCTCTTTTAACAAAACCTTTACGCGGACCTGCCAACTATTCCAACACCTACCTTTTGTTATCAAGAAGCACTCGAGCAAGTCGACCGTTTCAAACTTCCGTTTGGCCAATGTCTGCCGAAAAATCATAATTTACTTATTTTTTTGTTAGATTTCTACGCGTTTTATATTTCTTGCACGATGTTTAACGTCCGAATTCCGACAGAGGTGAAACACGATAAAAGTGGTAAATCTCATTTTATGGAACGTCGGTAAATTTTTGCAAAGTGAGAAAATCGATACGTTCGACGTCACGTTCGAAGGAATTTTTCAAACTTCCGATATTACTACAAGTTACGTATATTTCAAATTTGCTTTACCGCTACCAATAATAATCCGTTTAATCCTACTATCCTAATAGAAGATAGATTCCGATTTAAATTTACTTCCTGCGAAGAATTTAGAATTACAGATCTCAGTTAGGAACTAGTTGGCGAGATACTTCTCTACGAATACCTTAATTGTATCGAATATAACCACCGTGTTGTATTCTAAGCTGTACGTGCGTATAAAAGTAAAATAAGCGACTAATTAAATGTCATCTGAGAATGTTGGACGAGTCATCGAGTATCATCCGTGCAAGTATAGAAATAAGTAAATCGATTTTTTATCGAAGCGTTAAAATTATTATTTCCGAGAAATTTGCAAAAGCCGCCTTCCATAGGCAAATTAAAGGAACGAACGAAGACCAGTTACGCGAAGATAGTCGAAAAACGTTTAGATGCGTAAATTACAAATTGAACGTGATTAGAAACAGAAAATTATTATTCATAAACGTAGCGACGAAACGAAGGAATCGTCGAACAGGTGGATTCGTAATTCAAGAATCTTCGACCTTTTCGGCCTGTTTCGCTCACCGAAATCGACTGCATAAATAATACGCACGGTGCCCATGCTTCGCGGAACGAGCGTAAAAGATGCGCGAAAGGAACTGTAAAAGATAACTACGAGCCCAAAGAACAGCTTTTTTTTCCGCGCTAACTAAAAACTTGTTTGATACGTGCAAATCAAAAGAAGATACGCGCGACGATACGACGCAACGTTCGTTACGAAGATTCGTTGAAATCACCAAGTTGCTTAAGAGGACCGAAAATGATCCTGATTGCTGTACGAGGGGAAAAATATGATATCGTATTAGTAACGATTTCATATTTTGCATTTCCTGGTTTTGTAAGAAAAACGATAGATGAAAAAAAGTAAAGGAGCACGGCAAAGCAGGCGAATCCTTTGCGCCAAGTAATTTGTTAAACGCGAAAGGCTATTTCGATACATTAACGCAGAGGATCGTTTATCTTCGCCGAAGACAGGCATGAAAAAACAAACGGGACATAAAACGTTAATGTCTCTGCTCGTCTTTACAATTTTAAGACATATAGATAGATCTACTTGTCAGAAATTACTGTCAGACTTTAAAAAGAAAGTATTTCTCATCTTTCTGATACACCTATCTTATTTTAATTTAGTTAAAAGTTACAGCTTCGCGAGACCGTTATTGGCAATTATACTGATTTATATAACTATCTTTACATTACCTTCGTACATACGTTTTATTTCGTTTTACATTTCGATAATTAAAATTGGTCGAAAAATTTTCTTTGCTTCCCATCAAAATATAGAAACTTCGAAGTAAGTAAGTTTTAGTATTTGAATTGAAATTTTTAATTAAATTTCTACGTATAATCGAAAGCTTTGGAATACGTTTGTCAAGGTATATAGCAAACTGTGCAATAAAGTGTAAACCTTGCCCTCCCTAGATGTCCAAATTTTACAGATTACACGTAGAACATACCGATAACATGACGGAAAATATTCCATCGTGAATTAGCAACATTAAATCACGTGTTCCAATAGACGGATCGCGTTACTTCTCGAAGATAAATTTTTGTCGAATAGGAAGAAATATATATATATATATATTTCTCTTTTTTAAATCGCGTTTTTCGTCGTTTTTCTTACGATATAATTGATTTCTTTCGTTTATCTACGTACACGATACGACAATAACGTAAAGTTTCTAAGAATTATGGGATAGCAAGTACGAAGTATGCCGTCGTGTACGGAAAAGGTATGTCGATAATAAATCGTAGATTTTGGGCTGAAGTTTAATCTTCGTTTACGGACATTTCTATTGGAATGTTTCATAAACTCTTTGTATCGAACTAATAATATCGATAAAGATAAATTAACGCGAACTCGAATGAAAAGAATTCTTCTATCTAACACCTGCGTCGACAAATAATATTTTAAACATTTAAATTCATTAACATAGTTGTAAAGAGTTAAATGGCGTAAGTAGATACCAGCCGTTGCCGTTGTCAACAACTGAGAAACAGTGAATTTGTAGCCGCGAACGTTTAATTAAATAGATTAATAGTAAATCGTTAACCGCTTTTTAATTTGCCTTAATCTTCGTGGTTGATAAAACGTACGTATACAAAATATATCTTTGTTCGCAGACAGTACGGCAACGTAATGAACTATTTTTCGAATACAGTCGCGTATGTTCCCATTATTTCACATCTCTTTTTAAATTGTATTAAACATGTTTTTTAATTAAATCGAAACTATCGATGCTTTCGCAAAGTATCGGTTTTCCAACGTAGATTAAATGTATCGGCGTTGGTGTCTCCTATTAATAAAAACGAGATATTTCGAGATCGATAGAAAGGTGGCCCAAATGTAATAATCATTCACTCTTGAGCTGAACATTAATCTTATCGATCATCCGGATCGACCGTTCTTATCGAAAACTCGCTACTGTTCGCGTAATGTGGCACAAAAATTTTAACCTGACCCGATATTATAAGAACTTGCGATAGCGACTGAACTATCGTTGCTAGACTTCTTATCTGCGAACGTGGTTCTATAAAACCATGAAGGTAATTGCGACATATTTTTTTCTTTTTTATTTTTTTCGACGACCCCCTAACTTTTCCGACTTTTGCAAAGATTAAATTGGCCACTGATAAAATTGAATTCGATTTCCTTTGAATTTGAATTTCTCGGAAATTTTAACGCGTTACACTCGGTTACAATATTTCATGGATTCAGATATATTTTTTTATACAGATAATATAATCTTCGTGTCAACAATGTTAATGTCTGCAACGAATTGCATCACATATTCCTTCTTCAAATTGTGGCCAGCGTTCAAGACAAGTTCTACGCATTACTACGCAACCTACCGACAGCGATAACCGTTACCTAACACGAAAATTTCGACGAACTC
Organism: Bombus haemorrhoidalis; assembly: GCA_014825975.1. Lineage (NCBI taxonomy): Eukaryota > Metazoa > Arthropoda > Insecta > Hymenoptera > Apidae > Bombus > Bombus haemorrhoidalis. The sequence continues at coordinate 11,327,887 of CM026172.1, read as the reverse complement.
TCAAGAAATGATAAAACCGTTCGTGACAGATACAAGCAACGTGCGAAATACGAAGACCACGAATTACCAATTATCAGGAAAATCGGAATAAAATGAAAAGAAACTTCGAGAAGATTAAGATCGACAGCTGAATTTGATTCGCGTGTAACGATAGCTATATTGCGATTAGGAAAATATTTTCACATAAATCCAATCAACGTTAGGAATTACAACTTGCTTATGCAAAATATTACAAACCGTGATCAGCCGCTAGTTAGTTAGTTTCGAACGTAAAACGATCGTACATCGCGGACATATCTTAAACGTCGTCTATCTTGCGTAGAAATACGTTTTATAATTTATAATTCTTATTATATGAGAATCGAAGAATCCGTGTGTCGAAGTTTTAATATTCTAACAAAGCATTGATTAATATTCCATTCTGTGTATTGGCAGCCGATCGTATTATCGATAAACAAACCAGAGTATCTAAAACGATAATCGAAAAGCGTTTGAGTAAGTAGTTTGATTCTACATCCACTTCAAATACTCGCACTTTCGAATACTCGACGAAATGCTCCATGCGTTCGTTCGTAACGTAAGTGTAACAACAATTAATATCAACAAACATCGCGGTTTCTCTGCTTCTCGCGCAGCATTTCCATCAAACGGGTAAACCGTAAAGCGCCTTCGTAAGCAACGGAATGCTCGGCTCGGAGTCGATGTACCTTGCACGAAAATTCATTGTGTAAACTGACGAACGAACGAACGAACGAAAGAAACATCCGTCTGAAACCACGTCGAGGACCACGTGACCAGCTTGATCCGACCCCGTGTTCCCTCCATAAATAAAATATTCGTCGACCCAACAAATTCGCCTCGATGTTCGAGACTATGGGTCTGAGGAGCGTCGCGCAAAAACGTAGCAAATTTAAAGAATCCTTACCTTCCAAGTTCTTGTTCCTGGCGAGGAGGGCCAACAGGACGTCCTGGTTGGGCGCAGCCTCGGCCAAATCGGCAGCGTCCTGGTGCGAGGGTGGCAACGAGGGGCCCAAGGACGGCATGGTGGTCGTCGGTGGCCGCGGCATCATCACCGGCGCCGAACCCAACGGCGGCAACGCCAATCCCCCGGGTGTATGATGGAGCGGATTATGCGGCGGCGGACCGCTACTTGGTAGCGTCGGCAGCGTCGCGACCGGTTGCACCGCCGCCGACATGGACAGATCGACGCCACCCAACAATACCGGACGACACCCTCCAGAACCAGGTCCGCTGCTCACCGCCGGGAGGATTCCGCCACCCCCCGGCAGTGGTGCGTACGGCAAGTACAGCTCCAGTATAAACCAGCAAGTGGCTGTCACGGGAACAACGGCCGACGCCGAATCTTCTTCGTTCTAACGAAATCGGCTCAACCTCGTCCTAAATCTTTTCTTTTCGGCATCGATCGACACCAGATTTCTATGTACAAGAGTTCGTTCGACGCGAAACTACTTCGTTAAAAGCCGTTACTTACTGTACCGAGTACCGTCGTTCCTTCGGTAAGATCGACCGTTCGATTACGCGAGCTTGCGAGCTATCACACGGTGACGGAGTTTTCAGAAGGGCGCGGTAATTTCGTCGTGAAATTCTTTCGTCGAGAATCGTACGAGTTCGTAAGACTGTTTTCATTCGCGAGATTCACTATCACGACGGTCTTTATCTCGAAGATCGAGTCCTCCAGATTAACGTTTTCACTAATCGAACTGTTACACGAGACGAATTTCTATATCGCGATCGTCCGTTCACTGGACCTACAGACCGTTGCACTCGATCGAAGACACTGGTGCCGTTGCGCGCGGATCGATGGTTTCGCGCGAAATCAACGCTCACTTTCGTCGCTCGTCGAAGCCGTTCGCCGCTTCCGGATATTACTCGAGAAGCCGACTGATCGGTTTTAATAACCGTTCCAAGCGAACGATCGGTTTTCAATGTTTTTATCGTTTGATCGTTCGATCGTCCAAAGTTCCGTTGTAATCTCGTTGGCGTTGTCGCGGAGCGGACGTCGATGGCGATCGATCGTCGAGAGGCTCTTTATTTCTGTCACCTTCCGATGACTTTGCCTGTTTAGGGGAGAACGCTCGAGCTTCGCTCAACTATCGCGTATCACGTGTATAAGCAACGTCTACGCGCTTTTGTAGATGATCGTCGGAGCGCCAACCGTTGGCAGATGTTTACGAGCACAGTTACCAGGAGGAGGCTGATGTCGAACGGTTTGTTTGTAAATAGCTTCGACCGCGCTTCTTGCGGCAAGAAAAACCTTGATTTGTCATTAATAAAGCGGCATGGTCACGAGGTGCGCGCGTGTCTCGCGTATTTGCGCTGCGTTCTCGATGATCAATGAACGCCAACTAAAATAGCGTTTGTATTCGTTTAACGATCGCGTTATCCTTTTGCCAAGATACGTGAACGTAACAATTAGTATTTCTCCAACTCTTCGTAGCGACCAGGAGAAGATTATATTGTTCGAATTGACTCGTCGACACTGGTTGATTAAAAGAAACGACGATACCAGAGCGATGGAACTGTGGTCGTTTTCGTGACGCGATAGTTAAATCGTTTCGTGGAAAACTGTCACTTCAAAGTGGCGAAGCACGACACCGCGGCGAATGATCGGCATCACTGAAATTCTCCGGCAGAATTTTTGCGCTTCCCCGCGGTTCGATTGGATCGCGTGAATCGAGATCGAAATCGAGAATCGAAAGGACGGGAAGAGGGAGCACCTCGAGGCGAGGTCCGAGCGGACTTGAAACCAGCCGCGTACTCGTTGCGTCCCTCTGGCGATCGGAAACCCAGAGCGACGGTCCACGTCTTATCAGGCTGTTCACTGGTCTCGGTTTATCTCGACCATAACCTTGGCTATGCTACTCCGATCGTGACACTTTTTCTTTGTAAAATCGCGTCCGCGATTAGACGCTAATTCTCGTCTCGTTTTTCTTTTCGCGTTATAGATTTTCTTTTAAAACGATATCAGCGGCTCGTCGTCCTCCTCCAGCGACACCGCGATTATCTCTGACTGCTCCGTGATTCTCTATCCAATAGGCCTTTCATGAATCACGCTCGATAATTTCATAGCCGGTTATGTTACAAAGTGCATCGAAAAACTTCCGCGATTGCATTATAATTGACACGAGACACGTAGCGCCAAAACATCGATATGGAATCGATAAACGGTATGCCGAATAGCTTGGACCAGAAAACCCCAAGGTTTTCCCGATTTCTTTTGAATATGTCTCGTGTACGCTTCGATTCTACGTTTCTTTGTTATCGATATATTTCATCGAATACGTTCGACCAGTAAAATGATAATACAACTCCACCTCTAAAGGCGATGGCCTTTCTTATTCCTCGCGTTCCACTCCTAATACGAGTTTCGGCAACGTGCAGTCGAAATGAACGAGCCTTGTCCTTGTCCTTTCCCTCCGTACCGGTTGGCGAAAGTTCGACGACGATGACGATAACGATGACGACGACGACGACGACGACGACAATGACGATCAACGAAGAAGATTACGGCAACCGGTAGGAAGATAGGATGAAGAAGATCATCGATAGGAAAGGCTTTGTTAGTAGTTCTATCCTCTAATCTGTTGGACGCGGCGCGCGCGCGTCTATTTCGGCTGTTCGTCTTTGATCAGCGGCGGGCGGTCGTGAGGTTTTTACACGCGTGTCGATGGAAATCGTGGCCGGGACCGATGTAAATCCCGAATGCCGATAGAGAGAAAAACCCAATGAATCACGTAGCAGCGATACTTTGGGACGATTCGGCCGGCGCTGCTGGTCGCGGGTCTTCTTTTCGTCCGGCGATTCCAAGCCGAATACGAGTCGCGCCGCGGCGACCGGTAAGAAACGGCGAATTCCACGGCCGTTGAATCGCGATTTTCGTCCTGCCACGCTCTGTTTTTGTTTTTTCCCCGGTATCGGCTGCACCAAACTCGTCTCGAGTTCGTCATCGGTCCGCAAACGTTCGCTCCATTCACCCAACGATGATTATCCCCCGCTCTGTCCACTGCCAATGACTTTCTTTCCCGGCTCTCTGACTTTCGTACGACTTTTCTTGGGAATCCTCCGAATTCCGTTCGGCGACCGATCTTCCACGCCGATGGCTCCGTCCTGCTCGAATTAATCTCTCCGTTCTCCTTTTATGATCTCCCGCGGAGACACTGACCGTAAAAGGTGCACCGATCGGTTCACTTTCGGAGGTAAATGAAGAACGCGGCTTACGATACCGTGCAACCTTCCACGTCGATGTTTTGGTAACGTCCTGCATTTAATTCGTCGCTTTCGTCTTTTCTTTCCTCACCGTGTCCACTATGATTGATCGTCGACCGATTCGATGAGCGATCACCGATGCTTTACAAATCTCATCCACATCTGCGTGTCCGATTGAAAAATAAACGACGACCAGCGGTAGTGAATTTCTTCGCGAATGTTAACGATTGTCTTTGAGTTAGGCCTGATCGGCCGAAAAATGTACACTGCCGCGAGATCTCGGAATGTGCGATTTGATTAGCGGGTAACGCGGCACTATGGAGCCGGTTTCGCGGGGTTCTTGGCTTCAACCTCGAGGATCAGAGAGCTGGAGGGACCTGGAGGGAACTTGGAGGGACGCATAGAAAGGTGGAGGTGGTTCTGAACGTTCTCTAAAACTGTGCGTGCATCGCCCTGTCGGAGGAGAGGTTTCCACCCTACCATCGACGGCCGCCACCGAACCGTCTCGCACTAGCTGCTACCTAAAAGGGGGAAATTCTGGTGGGGTATCGATGTTGGCACGCTTGCGCCGCAACCTGTCTCCCTCGTGCGAGAAACCGCGCGGGGGACACTGCCGCGTTCTAGTACAAGATTTCGGAATGATTTGCGGTAGATGCGGCCGAATCGAATGGAAAATCGAACGTGAAAACGCCGTAAAGTCTTGCTTTTCGATCAGCGTGTTTACATGCTCGCCAAGTTTCCGTTTCGCAAGCACGCGTGTTTCCTTAAAAAATAGTTTGCACCGTCTTTTACAATTGGATTTGCGTTTGGCAGCCATGCTCCCGACATAACGTACGAACCACGCCAAAAGTATACGAATATCGTGCGATATTTATTATAACATTTACGTATCGATCGATTAACTGACTACAGAAATTTGATACTCGCATCTTCGTTTCATTTTCAAGCGTCCTCAAACTCGATCAAACTCGATACGAATTAATGCGGGATTGATACCCACGATGGCGTAGATTTATAGAAGTGGAACGATTCGAGCAGAGCATTCCGATTCCTAAAAATACGTAATCTAATTTAGAAATAGTATCTCATTTAAATAAGAGTATAACGCGATTTGAAGGAACGCTGTCAACCAAAATTTCGACGACTTTTCAAAATTCATTAAATGTCACACCGTTCCCACATTCGCGAGTATTCCTTCTTACTATATCGATAGACAGATCATCCTCCAGGTTTGTGCATATCTTCACCCAATCACAATGATGGAATTTTCCGTTCATAAGCTAAAATAAATCGAAAAATCGAATCAAGTTTCATCAAGTAAGTATGAAAACGTCTGTTCGTTATTTTTATCACCTACCAAGATTCAGTAGTTTCATGAATGATATTCAAGGAGCGTAGCTTCTCGCACGGAGCCTTCTTATTTCTCATTTACGAGGAGGAATTTTCATCAATGAAGTAAACTACGATAATGGTCTTGAATAAGTGACGAGTTCGATTCTTTCATGAACAAAAGATGTCCTTCCGCTCTGTCGAGCAGAAAATCTCGAAACGTCTTTCGCTGGAAAGCGAAAGAAATAAATGGCACATGAAAAGGAGCAACGAGAACGTGGAAAGGAAAGCTTTGCGACATTTCACGAATGTCGGGAGATTCGAAAGAAGCAAAACGGAATAGTAGCGTGCTAATCAAGACCGATGGTCAATAATGGCGGCCACGGGTTGGTCTGATTCAAGATCGACCTATCCTTCGGCTGTTGGGCATGTACGGGGTGGTTCAAGTCGGAACTTTGCCCCTCTGCAATCGCCCCAGAGCTTGATTCTAGTCGTGGCTCGATAAGCGAGACATATTTTTATTGCACCTAGGTGAATCACGGACCTTCTTTGTCTATTCCGCGTTATTCAGTCAAGTATCGTACACCATGCACGCTACCATGGAAGCCACTAGCGATGGAAGCAAGTGCTCGATTCTATCGTAAGAGGCGAATAAATCGTTACGCGTAGTCGTTGGTTATGATTTTTCTTGCCTCGTTCTCTCAGATTGGATGACAAGTGTACGGATTCGAGATAAGATTCGTCGTTGACATCGAACCAACGAATTTTAGCCAAAAGACAAAAACGCGACTCAACCATCTGAAAAGGTTGAGCGTATCTCTTCGTGTGTATCGTAATGATCGTAAACTCGTTTTACGCGTTACGTGCAGACAATGTCGAAACGACACCGAGAACGTTGAGTCGGTGGATTTGCTTGAAAAGCAAGCGGAGGGTGCATCGAATGCCCATCGCTAGCGTTGGCGCTGATGCGCGCGCGCATAGCGACTTACATGCACATGTTCCTGAATAGACACATATCCAGAGGGTAGCGTCGACCCGTCGGATCACCCGTTGGATGCACTCAACGAAATTAAACCTACGTTCCTCGACCTCGGGCCGACGTCGCAGTCACGTCCAGCCGAGATATCGGCAACGTTAGCTTTTACCACGTTTCGCGCGCGCCACTTCAAACTTATTTCCGCGAAATTTCGCGGCCACGAATCTTAACAGAGCACCCACTCTTACACGTATATTCGCGCTAATCCGAAGTCGGCCCTATTTTAAATCAACTTCCACCTTTGCCTGGACGATACTTAAAGTACCATTCTTATTTTGGACCGCTTGCTTGAAAAGAAAGATTTGAAATTACCTTCTAATTACACGGATACGTTTCGTGTATTAGAAATTGTATTAGAAATCTATGAAAGATTGAATGTCTCCGAGGGATCGAAGAATCGTTGATGAAGCAAAGCGTTAATTGAAAATTGAACATCGAAGCTTCGTACGAAGCTTTCGAAATTTAGTAAAAAAAAAAAGAAAAAATCCTGTAAATATCTCTGTATCTCGTTTTTTTTTTTTTAAAAAGGCGCGCTTCTCGCGTGTCTTCGCACGTTCCAACGTCGAAAAATATCATCTCAAAACGAAATTCTTCTTTCTTAAATAATCCCAAACAAGAGAAACGGCGATAAATTCTTGCTCCGTTATATCATTCACGATTAACGATCGCTGGATCATCGATCAGCCCTTCCGACTGATATACTCTGAAACATCCACGTCGTACGAATCGGTTACGTCCTTTTACTTGATTCCCTAGCTAATGCAATTGAAAGCAGCGCGGAATGGAAATTGGGTTATGAGCACGAAAGTGCTAGGTGGCGAGGATCCTCGAACGACTCGAAAGTATCGGAGCGTCTCGTTGGAAAAAAGAGGTTTTTCAGATCGCCACTCCGCCATCGATGACTTCTCTTTTTTTCTTCGGTGAACTAACAGGGAAAATGCTTGGCGAGGCCGGCTTGGAAAAATGTGGAGCACGTTGACGTTGGAGCAAGGGAGCAGACGAGAGGATATCGAACCGGCAAGTCCAGAGGCGGAGTTGCCCCACCAGGTTTCCATGGAAACGTGACACTCTCTTTCGGGCTTTTCGAGCTTTTCGAGCTGTTCGAGCTTTTCGAGCTTACTATGGTTGCTCTCTCTCTCTCTCTATCTATCTCTCTCTCTCTCTCTCTCTCTCTCTCTCGCGCGCGCGCGCTCGCTCGCCGTTTTCACTCCCCGCGCGCATCGGCACCGCAGGATCGCCGCGTCGCGTCAGAGGATCGGCCTCGCCTTCAAAGAACGATATTTCCCGTTATTTTCCTCAAACCGAAGGGAAAAATTATTTGGTTTCGCGGAAACTGATATCGCAGCCCCGGCCAGTTTCTATTTTCAAGTTTTATTTTGCCATGGCGCCGTTTCTCTTTCCGCTATCTCCGATACTGGATTATCACCGAGTTTCAAACGCCGCTTCTCCTCGCTGTCCATTCAACTGATCGTTTCCTGAATGACGATCGGACTTGACACCCCACTGATTATAAAGCTACTGATATCAACGCGTTCGACTGTCACGCGAATTTTATATATCTCCACCTGCAAGTTACGATAGATCGAAACGTATTCACAATATTTTGCCCTCGTGTCGTCTGCCAATATCATCCAAGTCGTCCAAGTCATCGTTGACAATTTTTCAGTCGATGTTTCGAACGCGCCAAGAAATTTAATTAAAGACGCTGGCTATCGATGACCAGCGTGACAGTGCTACGGAAAGCATTTATACGCAAGTACGTGTGTACATACACTCAGTTTCCAATGAAACGTTTTTTAATTCGCCTTTGTATTTCAAGCGTTTTAGAGTTTTAGGGGAGAGGGATTAACGGGAAACTCAAAGGAACAGACGTGTACAAAATACGCATAATAAAGGTATATAAAATGTTCAATTACAATGTTTGATAAGTGAAACAAATGCTTGCAGTTGTGTTCATAAACATGTAAAATTGCATAATTATCCGCAGTCTACTTCGCTGTAAGAAATTCACTGTAAGATAACTTGACGTTCAGGAATCTCCATTGGTTTTCTGCGTCTACGTTGTTAGCATTTTATTCTTGGAACCTCCAATTGCAGCGAACGTCTCCGATCTCATTGAAATTGCATAGGCGATAGTGTGGAAACATCGTACCTATATACGTAGCTCGTATATACGGTAGATACATACGTATACGCGAAAAAGAGCATTATCGTTTGAAGAATAACATTCGAGGTTTCACATAATGGGGGATGTGCTGGTGCGAGTAAGTAGAATAGGTATATCCGCGTATGTATGAAGTATCAAACTTATGTTGATCGTTGAAGAAACGATTTTTTAACAAACCAATAACGGTGTAATGAAATTAATCAAGTAACACGATAACGTAATAAAACTTATTCTGCTTTGGAAAATAAAAATATATACACGTACGATAATCGTAATATATAGTTATTAGCGGAAGAAATAGCATGGAATGAAAATATCAAACTCGACGACGTCGAGCCGTCTTGAAAAGTAAAATAGGAAAGAACAGTGCGCATTTGGCGAATCCTACGTATCGCCGGCGCTGGTACACAACCGGAAAATGTACTTTCATCGGGCACACATCTTGTTCTGTCCTTTCCAATGTACTTCGTAGTTTCTGGCTCGAGCATGTGTTCTCTCGCGTGTGAAATGTCCCCACGATTTGCTCTTCGCTCTTTCGCCCTTTCTCTTTCTTTCCTTCTCCACAGACCTATGCGCGTTGCTCCAAACGGCATCGTCGTTTACGTAAGTTAGAACAGCGTTTCTCAAACAGCCTCGAATCAAGATCATCTCTGTCGATGTATCGATAGAAACGCGTGTTACCTTTGGATGAAGTTTCTCTCGAGGGAGAATAGGAAGACGAATGCCTGCAATTAAGCTTCGTAAGATCGCGTGAAATTTATTGTTCGGAAATTTATTTTGTGTTTCTGTGGTTTCTAATTATCAGAAGACGCGAGTGAACTTGTTATTAATTGCTTCGATTAATACCTCGATATACCGCGCGATGCTGTGATCCCATTACTACTTAGTACCGATTTCAGCACTGAGCACGCGAATGTGTTTCGTCTAAGTTAGTATTAAAAAATACGATTTTCCAAATATTACGTTAGTAGAATTAATTTACAAAATTCTCGACGTAAGAATGTCACAATTTTTCAAACTGTAGAAACTGTTTTCTCGGTATTTTGTTTAGTTTCTAAATAACGATCAAAATTTCTAAAATTGGCAAGCGTATATTTGTATTTTTGCATTGCGTCGTGATATAAAATACTTACACGTATTTTTATTCGTTCCGCGTCTACTTCTTTCCTTTTTTACTGCATTTCTTTTTATTTTATGTAACGATATAATATAATGATCGTCGGATTGACTATCGCACGGAACAACAATGGCGATCTCGGTCGTAAAACAATTTGAGAAGCACTGGATTAAAACACATCTGCACACCTATCCGTCTGTACGTGATCGTCCGCGAGTATTCGCAAAGCGAGCGAGAAAGAGCAGGAATGACATATGCGGAACGTAGCCACCTCTATATTTTACTCGAAGCTATTCGCGAGAATTTACGAGGAACCCCCGATACTCTCTTTCTCTCTGTCTTCTTGCCTCCCTCGTCTACTCTTTATCCATACATCTATCTCCTTGCTATATTTCTCGAATCTCTTGGCTCCTGCGAGCTTCTCTTTTCACGCTGCATACAGGAACCAGTCTATGCAGAAACGTATCAAATATCCAGAATAAAGTACTTGTTATAAAAATTTAGAATGGTGAAATCTAAAAACGCAGATCTGTAGAGAAAGGCAAATCTCTATTTACGTTTCTTTATATGGATAAAGTAAATATATGGTAAAAAATATGAAATTAAACATACGAAACGTCTCGCTTTTAAATCAGTTTGCGTTACGAGTAGAGAGAAGAAAAAAGAGTTATATAAACGTAGGTTTGCAAAGGCTTTATAAAAAAGTTACGCGATACGAAAACTAATCAATTCGGGTTAGGTCTTTACGTTTCAAAATGCCATCCCTCGTTTCCAATACACGTTTCATATCTTTGGCAGATTGATTTTGTCACTCTCCGAGTTTCATCGTTATTTTGCTTCAGATCACTGAATGCACCATGAATCCTTTATATCGGCTCTTGTCTCGAATCAATTCTTGCGCGAGACACTATCGCTTTTATCGTTCCCCATAGATAAGAGTCCAACAGTGTAAGATCTGGCGATCTCGCGGGCCAAACAACGTGTCTTTCCTGACCGATCCATCTTTCGCCATAATATTCGTCTATTGCCTCTAGATTTTATATTTTTGTTATAGCCCTTTTCTAGAGCACTTGCGGACTTATGATTATATAACATTTTTTTTTTTTTTCTTGTTTCCGCTCACGGAACAAACCGGTGAAGTGGTTTAAAACCGAGGCATCCTGTGTAACTAACAGTAAGATTAATACTCATAATGTGTTATAAAAATATGAATAGAGGTTATTAAAGTCCGGTAAAAATCCTGCAGGTGTTTATTAAACGTTAGAAACTAAAGAAACAGTCGTCGTGCTATGAAATCGAACGATTCAATTCGAGAACGAAAGAAGCACGTAATTCAAGGTACACGGATCAAATCAAACCAGTTCCGGGGGGAATCCGATTTAACGTATTAAAGATACTCGTGCGATGTTTTCAATATGAATAGCCGAATTAATGTGAAATTAATGTATCGCAATCGGACCAATCCAGTTTCACGGATTATATATTAACGGTTAACGAAGAAAGCGAGATAACTCGTCGAAGAGAAAATATACTTTTGCCCCGAGCTAGATGTTTAATCTGTTCCTTCGACCCAATCACGAGGAAATCTTTTGATACGAGGAACCTTGATTACAGTTTCGTGTTAGTTATTCACAAAAGAGGCAATCAAATTGAAGAAACAGAAAGTACAACCAGATTGCGTACTTATATATTACTTTATTAGACGATTCAATGTAGATACATAGATATATCAAAGGATGAAAGTGAATTATGATCTTAACTTTGAAGAGACTTACGATTTGACGAGAAGCGAGTTAATTAAATAAGTTAATACGTAATAAATGGATGACAGATGTAATTAGTGCGAATGTTGTTATATAGAAAGCTGTGTTTACGTATCGTGCATATCACTTTCTGTACAATTTACGTGTACATATCTTATAATTTTCTACATATTATTGTTGAGAATTACGGATCTTAATAGCCGAAATAATGGTGTATCAACGTTAAATTTACACTTGGAATTTATATTAGAATAGTTATATATTTATCTTATAAATGATTCCAATGATATTCATCGATACACGTTTGCACGCGTCTCAGCACTTTCTTCCGTACCCCCGACTGTTGACCGACTGAACAGTTTACATTCATTTGTTTTCGAGACGCCGCGCGCACACGTGCTTCTACACACTGATATTCGCATACAAGTATACTATTACGTATCTAACCTAATCTAGCACATAAGATTATACATATCTCAATAATTATATTATAGTATATTATGGTAAATAGAATATGCCAGAACCGAGCATGACGAAACATAACGATAGTTCGTAAATTGACTTACCGCTCGTTATACATACGTCTACGTATGTAAATATTCTAATTTCTGTAAGCAAAGAGCGATGAGATCTCGAAACGAAGAGATTTCCAGTTAACCAGCGTAACGCATGAGAGTTGGCTAGTCCAAGTAACTAAGAGTTAGAGTTTGCGTATATTGTTTAATAAACTGTCAAATTCCTATTATTTTATTTGATAATGTCTTTTTCCTTTTGTAAAGCGAAGGGACACGTACGAGACATCAGCGAGAGAAGGAGACAATAAACGAAAAAGAGGAAGGTGACGAACGTTCCAGTTTCGATACATCGATATCTCCTGCGCAGGGTTCCAAGAAGAGTAGAGAATTCGTTTCAGAAGCAAAATAAATCACGTATATAGGTATTTCCAACAGTATTTCAATTTTATCTAAGTAAATAGCAATTAACAATTGAGTAGTTGACGTTGAAATAAAAAATGATATAGCGTGAAGTGTGAAGATTTTCAACATGAGCAAATGTGTTTGTCTCATAATTTTGATAGAAACTTTGCCTGGCACTTGAACGCTATAAACCTTCAACTTTTATCATTTTCGTAAATTTGCAGGGAAACTAGATGGTAGAAAGTTATACTTAAATCGTGTTTACCATCTGAGAATTTTTCCAACGATTTATAAATAATATTTCTAAATTAATATAAATATTTAAATTTATTCGCAAATCGTTCATCGTTTTTGTAAAATACGTAAAAATACCAACAGGTTTCAACGGCGCCGTGGCTTAGTTGGTTAAAGCGCCTGTCTAGTAAACAGGAGATCGAGGGTTCGAATCCCTCCGGGGCCTGCCCGTGTTGTTGTGATTCCTATCAATAATATTTTTAGGGATTTTTTTTGTATTCTTGTGTTACTATTAAAAAGATATAGAACACGATAGTGCAAAGATATCGTTGTACTTGGTAATATATAAAATAAATATTTCAAATGTATTTACTATCTAATCTTTTGGAGGCAAATGTATTTTATTAAATGACTAATAGGAATAGACATTTTAAGATATTACGTATTCCTACATATGCATAACGATTAAATTCTAATTTTAATTATGATTCGTAATAGTGGCATTTCGTTGTGTACAAAATACGAACTCTACTCTGTTCTATTATCTATCTACGTTGCATTATCACAATGTTTTCTATAAATAATTGAGTCAATGTTGTATTAAATACCGTCTATGAAAATCCGTAAAGTATTAATATTTCTGAAGGTTAATTTTACACGTATATAAATATTAATGACAAACATCGTAATATAAATATTTTATAATAAGTGACTAAAATATTTATTTTCAAACAAGATTAATCGACGTTTAATCAATTGACAATATAACTAGAATCTGCGTATATAATATTTTACATGTAACAATTGAAATTATTTTATACGATGGTGAACATGATTTTATGAAAATACGCAATCGTAAGAAACTTGAGGAGAAACCGCCGTTGACTGTTAGTTGTAAAAAGGCGACGAAAATTGATTGATTGTTAGAACACCGTTCACTGTGCAATTGTATAATAACCATGTGTTTATTATATTTTATATTTAAGCAATGAATTTCTTTCGTTCGTAGATGAGAACGACGGCTTTTCTATAAAAGCGTATTTGTCACAGGAAATTTTAGTAGGAACCCTCGATGATTGCTTATAAAAAGGCGACGGGAACTTTTTAATTGAAAGAATACGATGTAATTTCGACGTGCCTAACGCGAGTGCCACAAAGTCTGTCGCGGAACTTTGAGCAAGTTTTATCAGCCGTTATCTTTTATCTCGGTACTTCGCCAACTTTTTAAACCTCTGCCGGCGGGTCAGCATTTTTAACCCGCAAGACGTAAAGTTAAATATTCACTTCATGAAAGTGCCGTAAAGGGGCACGGTTTTCTCTTCTTAGTGGCTTGCCTGGCTGGAATAGCGGCGAGGAATTCATTTATGTACTTCTCTCTGCGAAAACATAGTAAAGCCCGATTCGCGTAATTTACAATTTCCATTTATATTTCGCTCCTCATATTTATAAGCTATGCTATTCGCTCTTATAATCTATGCTTAAATCTTACAAATATTAATCGCAAAAAATACGGTGACATTCGAATAATTTATCGCCGAACGCAATGTCAAGTTTTACTGCTATACTTTATTTATTGTCTAGTAAACCGTGAATGGCTGTACGCGTATGGAAAATTTAAAGATGTAGAAATTTCCACACTATATATATATATATATATATATATATATATATATATATATGATATACGATTATATATAGAATATTCTATTAAAGTATCTATCTACTTATTAAATGAAAAGAATTATTTAAATCCAGCGACGAATACAATATGAAATTTCGTCTCTGTATAAATCTATAAAATGTAGAAGAAAAATCTACAAAGAGTATGGAAAAGTTCCTTAGGAAAGAAAAGGACAGAAAGTTGTTCGAGATTGGCAATAAAAATTTACTTCAAACATGTAATTTTAAACTTACCTAAGACTTTACAAAGTAGACTGAAGGATATTCTCTTTCAAATATTATTCCACTATATCTATCCGTTATAAAATCACAGTTTTATATCCTCTAATTCCATTACGAAGAAAAGAAATTATAGAAAAAAGAGAAAATAAAAGATATACAATGTAGCGAGACCTCGAATACGTCCGATAGAGGATGAGTTATGTACTTACAGTAACATGAACAAACCAATTAGCTGGTTAAGCGGCCAAACCCCCATGAAATTCAATTGTCTTCGCCCCATGCGTCTGCCAGCTAACCACCCTTATATTTTCATCCTTCTCCTCGAACGCTCGAGCACTGTACCCGGAACTTTAGCAGTCGTGCAGGCTCGCTATTAGGGTGTCAATTAAATTAGATCAGCGGACAACGTGGGGTGGCTTAACTGATAGAATGTCACATATATAGCCTGTATATAGGTTCTCCTTGCGAAAAATGGGTTACCAGAAAAGAGCAATGTATCGATTCACGCCGAACGAAGGGACATTTTAATTAATATCATTGTTAAAAACGTATTACGGAATTTTAAGAGGTTTTCAAGAAAAATAATTTTGATGCTACGAATTAGAGGATTGTTTGCACAATAGAAGAATGGAAATTACGTAAAAATTGAACGACGATTGTTATTTGTGCAACGCTGACATTCAGCAATTCAGAAACGTCGGTCCACAAACTTTTAACGTCGTTTTATCCCTTTTGCTTTCGAGAAACTTTTCTCTTTCGTTACCTCTGGTCAGCAGAATCTTGAATTGGTTCCCATCTTGGATTCCCTCTGTACAAAGAGACTTTCGCGAACCGTAAGGAAACGAGGGAAAATTAAATTAGCGTCGTCTATAATTCTCTCGACACAAACCTAATTTTCTCTTATATCGAGAGGTTAAGAAGTCGATCTTTACTAATTTTAATAATCCTATAAACCAAATAAACTTTTCCAATTTTATATTTGTCTAGAATAAAGCTCTTTGTCGAGATTATAGCTCCGCTTGGTAATGTCGTTATAATGCGAACAGTTTCACCGATACGATCATATTCTTCCTAATAGTACCATTCGAGTAATCAGAATGATCAATACGTAATTTTTCATAGAAATTTGATAGATCTCTGAAGATGCATTTTTGGAGATTCTTGGTAGTTCTTGATTTTGCAATTATACTTTTCCCACGTTATTAATTTTTCAATTTTACCGCAAAATAGAATAGAAGGAGCTAATCGACAAACCGAA
>CM026172.1:11261201-11311861 GCA_014825975.1 Bombus haemorrhoidalis | reverse complement strand
ATATATATATATATATATATATATATATATATATATATATATATATATATATATATATATATATATATATATATATATATATATATATATATATATATATATATATATATATATATATATATATGAATAAATATATTGTATACAAGTACAATTGCAGAGCGCAAAACGTTAGATCTTAAGTGGTGGAAACGAGATCGAATACAGCGGTGACGTTACAACACGTAATAGCAAGTTATATTCTACAAATCACTCGACTGTTTATGAATAATTTAAACGCTTAGACCTTGAATATTGGCTGGGGTGAGACTGACAATCCTCCGAGGACAAAACGCAGGAACCCCTTAGGGACGAAGACCCTTTGTTACCGCCTTTCCAGTGATTGAGGCAAGGATCCTGCTCTTTGAACCTATCGCACGTGGTAAGCCACTGTTTGCATTGGTCTTTCACGTTCCTATCCGACCGTATAAGGGTTGCGAATTTGCAAATAAATATTACGTTGTCAAAATTGTTCTTCGTGTTTAATATTCTTCTTAATTAGAATTTCCAAGCGTTCCCCACGAATAATATCGTCCGGAAATACCTTGTTCCATAGCTGTTCAGAGCCTAAAGCGAAATGAGAATGACAAGCAACTCGATTAAAAACAACCAGCAATATCTGAAATTACACGAATCAATGCTTCTTTTTTCAACGCATAGCTCGTTAGATTATATAGAACAGCTAGATCGACCTACAGTGATTCACGCGACTGCTCATGAACGAGTGAACCAACTCTGTTACGGGGTGGATCCCTAAGGCTCGTGAATCGATAGTATTGTATTCAACACAGGGCCGATTATTGACGACGATAATGGCGGATTAGCACGGTCCCATCTGTCATTTGACTTACGCAGAATCGCGTACACGTAGCAATGATAGCCGAGACAGATTGACGAAAAAAGGAAATAAAGTAGCTCACCTTTAAGCGAGTCGTAAGTTAATAGAGTTTGAAAATATCGCGAAGATGTCACATCTCGATAAGATATTATTATTTCTGAGTATTCCTAGCTTTCGAGTTATATACATATATATATATATTTTTTTTTTTATTTTTATCGTACGTTATCAGAAAAATTTCAAAAAAATACGTTTGTTATTCGACGATCTGTGAATAAATTTTTATTCGATATCGAAAAATTCCGACGATGAGTGAAACGAAGCGAATCGAAGATATGCACGCGTGCAATTAAATAGAAGTTTTAGATTTAGGTGTAACACTCTGCTTGAAATTTTGCATTTTCTACGATACTGGAACGTATTCAACAAATTTTTGCTATATTAAAAGTATTCGTTTCGATGGTATTTTGATTGTAGGATAACTGTTCGCGATAATGATTTACGTTACTTATCTAAGATTAACACCACTCATCGAAGCCATTCATGCTGATTATTTAACTTATCGAATTGTACGAGTTGTGTTGTAATATTAAGAAACTCGCGATATCTGTACGACTCGTATTGTATAACCAGCATCGAATAAAAAACAGCGTATTAAGAAATATTTTTGCGTAAATCGTATTGCTTCCTAGTTTATTTCATACTCGTTTCAACGATATTTTACGCGATCCGTTCCATATCAAATAGAACCATACCACGTATAGCGGATTTCAATTAACAGACACATAAGAATAGTAAGTAATATGGGACAGAAATGTACGCAACAAAATGTCATATAACGTGAGTTTCCTGTGTTAGAAATATCGAAGTTTCTATATATATATATATACGTTTCAAGTTGTTCAGCAAGTTAATTACTTACTTAATAATTACGTAAACATATATTATACCAACAGTGTGTCTTTATCTGCGATTTTAACCTTCGTATAATTTAACACGCTTCTTTAAAATCATTTTCGATTGTGTTCAATCTGATTTTTGGATTATTGCTATTGAATCGAGAGTGGAATATCGATAACATTTTATATTAAATTCTGTACTATAGATATCTACTGCGTACAGCATGTCGTACGCGCAAAATGATTAGAAATGGAGAGGAATATCAGAAGGCGAAGTAAAATGTAAATGCAGAAACATTTTCCAACTATTTATTACTGTTTCAAAGTTAAATTAATACAATGTCTTAAGTCGATCGTGTACTGTATATTATCATCTCTCGTGTACAGATTTTTCTCTATTATTATTCTATATTTTAAAGATATGCGTCATTATATATTACTCTACTATATGCCTATATACCATGTATATACCGTAGAATTATATGAATATCGATACGTATATATAGTACTGGTAATAGCGAAAAGCATGTAAAGCAATATAGGAGAACGTACGAACGTAAATACGACAAACGGGTCAAATGGGCAGACTTATGTCGGATATACATTTCATTTGGCGACCGGCCAATTGGCCTGATCATCCGGAGCACTGCGGGCATTTCACGGATTTCGTCGAATATCTTCAGCATCTTATGGATTTAACGTTTAGCGTTGAAGCAGGTGGTTCTCACCCCAAACATTCGTCTAGTGCGGCTAAAGGTCTCCTAGATTGATCGACGACCCTTCTCTCGTGGTTATGGTTACGCATCCCATTAAAACACATTGCCTCACGTTTACTCTCTGGTGCTGTTTCAAAGACATACTCTATATCTTCGCTTCTTATGGATACATATATATATATATATATATATATATATATATATATATATATAATTATGTTGTAAGCAGTGAAGTTTATCTTATCTTGTAATTATTTCTATATATTTCCTATACAATGCATAATACGTTATATATAAATTATTCTTTATTCGTCGTTTTTATTATACTCGTTTGGCTAATAATACTTGCCATCGATTAATATCAGCAAGACGGAATAAAAATTGTAATAAAAACTCTAGTCAAGTTAAAATTATTAATCGCGAAAAATTAAAATGTACGGTAAGGAAAAAAATAAAGGCAGGGGGCACCCGGGTTTGAACCGGGGACCTCTCGATCTGCAGTCGAATGCTCTACCACTGAGCTATACCCCCAGTTGAGAAATGCTTTAACGATATTGCTTTTCTTCTGTTATAATACGTAATATAATTTAACAAATAAATTCGATACTAAATTTACTAATAAATATAGTACTACAGAAAATTGTAATCGATACGTACATACAAATAAATATAACAAATCGACACACATCGACATTAATTTCCATTAGAAAATTAAGAAAGAAACGCTACATTTGGTATCGCTGCATTATGATTATTTAGTCACATTGCAAATATCTTTATTTTTGCGTAGAATTGTACGTACTTCGGAGTTAAAAGAACGTAAAATTAAATTGAGCATATAATTGATTATTTAGATTTCAAAGGATACGTTTGATTGAATTATCTAAATGTATTGCTTTACAGTTTCTTTAAATGTCCAATGACAAAGTAAGTACAAACTGTTTATAATTTGTTTAGAGTGATTATTAAACAGAAACGAACGAGATCGCAGGTAATGAGAAGAATAGACTTTACGATAATCGTAGGTCATCGATGACTGACATAGGGCAGTCGAGAACCAGCTCTTGTTGTCATACAAATAGCCACGAGCTGAACCCCCCGTAAGGCAGGGATGTCGACAGGTAGAGTAATATACCGAGGACCACCTAGTGGCTTCATGACTTAGCCATATGCCACCGTGACTAAGGCACACATGGCCGGCAATCGATGTGTATAGGGCCCCATAAGGGCACAGGATCCCTCAAAAGGGTCTTCTTGCGACGCCAACGCATTTCAAAGGCACCAACTTGACACGGACGACTTGTTTACGTTCTTTCGCAGTTCCTTGCTTGATTTAACGTTTGTCAAACGAATCTCGTATTTAATAGAAAATTCGAATCCTTTCCTTTCCTTAAGAAATGAAGAAAATTTAATTTTTTCTCTATATCTGTATCTTTTTCAAGCGGATGGTATATTTTAGAATAACGTATGTACATTGTAATCATAGATTCATGTTTTTCATGAATTTTATGCATATTCATATATACATATAATAATACACGACTTTTATATTTATGTCTTGTAACTCCTAATCGTATGTAAATTATGTTTTATATTCTAAATTGTAACTCGTATTGTTTACATATCCGTACTTTTATATTTTTCTTTATACTTTTATTTTATAGTACAAGATGTGCGTTTGAAAATTACAGATGTATAGATATTTATTTCATAAACTTCCTTCGGAAATTCAAATTTTGCTTCGTAAACGTCATTCTACGATAATTTTGTCGACACATCGAACCCATAACAAACGATGCTACACCAGAAAAAGAACGATTAGTCCAGATTTTTCTATATTGAATCGATATCGATAGATAATTTGAAAATTAATTGAAAATCATAGAAACAGACAAACAATTTCTTAAATGATCGTTCCAATCCGAATGT
This sequence comes from Bombus haemorrhoidalis, assembly GCA_014825975.1. Lineage (NCBI taxonomy): Eukaryota > Metazoa > Arthropoda > Insecta > Hymenoptera > Apidae > Bombus > Bombus haemorrhoidalis. The sequence goes on along the minus strand of CM026172.1, from coordinate 11,307,443 downwards.
TATTATTTTGAGTTCCCTTTTTTTAATTAGAATTCAAAAAGCTAATAAAGTTCGTACACATTCGAAAGCTATTAATTAAAACGGATTGTGAGCATTTACGCGTTTCTCCGAATACTCTCAAACAGTGGTGAGTGCAAGTGATGCTGTATCCTGCTATTCGACTACAGTAAAGAGACGACGATAGCGTTGCTGTTATTAGGAAACACAATGGTCAAAGACACGAGATCAATAGACGGTTGGATGAGTCGTTTTGTAATAGGTCTTCGTCGACTCGCCTCCTCCCCCTCAAAAAAAAAAAAAGAAAAAAATGAAACGAACGCAACACGTCGAAGTTAGTCTTCGCAGCTTTCCATTCGGTTTGCGAATTAATCCATCAAAATATGGTCACGATATAACTCACACCCAGCTTTTGCCATTCCGTCTCTTTATCTTTTAAAGTTTCGAAATTAATTATGCAGTGTATTTATTCCTCTGACACTCGGTGACTTTTCTTTGATCGTCTATCAGCGACTCGAGCACGCTTCGTGCGAAATTTGTGATAAACGAAATTATATTCCCCCTTTTTTTTCTTTTTTTTTTTTTTTTTAAGTACGATAACAATGTCACTATCTCTACTTTCGTTTTCTTCCGCAACACTACTCGCATTATATTGTAACTCTCACTTCTGTCTTCTCGTTTTGCCATCATTTTACGAATTAAGGAAAAAGGTAAGAAAATTGTATCCGATGTGTTTCGTTCGATTTTTCAACGCTGTTTGTCATCATCTTCAAAATCTATTCTTTTTATACGCTACAGTAACCAGCTTGTGCATTTCGGATAACTAGGTATTACGTCACATCATATAGAATAAACGTTATGGCCAATTTTCGGGAAGAGAACCTCTCTTTATCGCTATCGTCCGTTGCAAAGAAGTGTCGAGACGACAGCACAGTGAGGGCTGCTTACGTATCGCTAGCCAATATTCTCTTACGTATATCTCTCACGAGCATATTCCTCGTTTCTTTATTCGCCTCTTCTTGCAATGTGAAGGGAAAAAAGTACAAGGAAACATATATTTTAACAAAACTTTGGACTCGTGTAATTTCGTATTATATAATCACCGATAGTATCTTTGTATCCTCTTTGGCACATCTGATCTGTTTTGCCAGATTTACGATGTCGCCTCAGAGGGGACAGCCAAGTGCGAACGATTAAACATTCGATTTGTTGGTGTTGGTGAGAAATTTGAAAAATTTCTTTCAAAGTTCGCTTTCCGCATTTTGTACATCGTTATTTTCTATCGTAACGGTATAACTCAACACATCCCAAGTTTGATATATGTACCAGCTGTACATTATCAGCTGCTTTTATCTTTTTTTAGTTTTGTGTCAAAGACAAAAATTATTACTTACGCCGCTATCAACTTGGCCTTAGATGTACAACGTCATTTTTATTTGAGATATCGTGAGTATAAGATCGTACTGCTTCCGTGAATAGTGTCGTTACGTTACGTCGTTTCTATAATGCCATTGACTGACTCACGAAGATTCCTCTGCGAAGTTTAAATAAAACGCCTCTCTGAATTTTACATCTTGAACGAACAACGATGGTTCACGCGAACCATCTAAGTAAACATTAATATTTCTCTAACGTTTTGCTTTCTTTCATCTTTATGTGCACATACTTATATATATATATATATATATTTTTTTTTTATTTGTTCTATCATTTCGTATTTAGGAAATGATCGTTTCAGTGATTAATTTATTCATATTATGTTGACATCAGGATTATTTGAATATCGATAGTAAAATTACTAATGTAATTCAGTTATGTGAATGTTACGGATTATAATAGTACATCGTAACTGTATGCTGTACGAACGATATATCATTAATATCATTACCATATCATTAGCTCACTTATTTAAACGATATACATAGCTTTCATACTATATATTTTTAACTTTACGACCTATAACGTCCATCGGTCTGCTAGTAATCCGTGTCATTTAAAATATATTTAAAATGATGCAATATTTGTGAGTTTATACTTTGAAAGTGACCAAATCAAGATATTTAAAGAGACGATGTTTTAATCGCAGAAAGATATTTCAATTTGCTTATTTTCCTAACAAAGGGAAAACATTATAATCTTGTTCGTTATGAAATGATAAAAATTTCGAATTAAAGGACGGAACGTATTTCAAAGATAAATTCGTTCGATATCGCCGAAAGAGAATTTTCGAACTTTTTAACGTTTTTCTAATATTCAAATGTTTCGCTAGAACCGAGAAGGCAAGCTGTCTGTCATATAAAATGAAGAAGAACTTACGTATATGAAGATTCGAGCTTTACTTCTTACCACGTACCCACCTCGAAGACTATTCTGGCTTCAAACCAGCTGGCACCATTAACCCAAATATACATACATATATGCCATTCATAATGAAGAGAGTTCCCAGTAGATAAATTAATCACAAACTCCCCTATGCATTCTTCGCAACTATAGACCTCGGAATTCCCCGATTCGATAATTTACCAGTGAATGAAAGATTCAGCTATCGACAAAAAGTATTATCCGAGGTTTACCTCCATGCTATCTACGTACGTACATGTATGCACATGAAAGCATATGCATACAATGCTTCGATAAAACTAGAATTTATAATAACTTCGATATATATATATATAATAATTTGATTGGTAAATAGATGAAACTGGCGACAGATTTTCCAAGAAGGGTTGTATAATTTGAAACATTTCTTCTTCTTCCTCCGTAGCTGTATTAAATTTACAAGTAAATTAATCTATGAAACACAAACTAGACATTCGTATTTAGACTGAAATATAACGAACGTCAATGTGCTTGAAATTAGTAGAGCGAAGAGAATAGATTACACGCTTACTGTAGAAAGAATTTTCTTCGCCAAAAAGTAGAAGCACAGGAGAAATTGATGAATATTTATGCGTGTAGATGCAAGAAACTTGCGTAAAATAAACGCAATCTTTCATAGTCTATGTTGGCACGTCGCTCTATTTAAAAACAATATTTCTTAAGCGTATAAACCGCTCGAAGCGTCTCGTACAGCCGTGCCAGTTCGTATACGCGAGAGCGCGTTCTAAACTCAAAGCGCGCAGCCTTTTCTAAACGAAAATCGCGTTCGTCGGTGATGCAACACCTGCAGTTCCTTTCAAAGAAAGACGTTCGAGTACAGGCACGGCCAAGCATTCTTGCACGGCCCCCTCTATTTCAAAGTGTTTCGTCGGTGCGTAGAAACGCGGCGTAAATTGGTGGCGCGACGTTCCGCGGACAGGTGAGCGTGGAAACGGAAATGGAACGCGCGTCTGGTGGACGTGTGCTTGGCCGCGCGTGTACGGGCCAGCTCGCGTGGCGTGAGCGTGTGCTGGTGCGGATCGACGTCGGTGTACGCGCCCACGCCACACACCACGCACCGTTCGTGTTCTCCACACCGGCTTGGCCGACTATAGGATCAATATAAACGATGACATAGCGAGAGCTCATCTTTAAGCCACGCCTGCGAGGCCGCGAGCGCCAATGCAGCTACGATCCACCGGCCACGCGGCCAATAGGCGGCTAGCATCGATTTTTCGCGGGCTTTTTTTTCGCGAAAGTGAATTTCTTCGCGACGCTAACGGGAGTGCCGGGCCAAGCGCAACAGAGAGACACGCGGAGAAACGGTGGCACGAGAGAGAGTATCGCACGGTGGCGAGGAAGCAGCGAGACAGAGATGATACCGTGGAGCGTACGGCAGGGATGGAAGAGAACAGGGATGGAAGTAGAAATAGAATGAGGCGCTACGCGCGAGGATGGTGTAGCAGCGATGGTGCGAGAGAGGGAGCGTAGCAGGGAGTAAAAGAGGAGACGACGCCCGTGGAGAAGGCGGAGGATGAGGATCGATGAGGACAGGGTGACTCTTCCAGGGGTAAACGAACCCCCATTTCATCTACCCTTCGCGCTGTTATCGGCTGTCCCTTTTTCAATCGACGGAACCCCTGCTGCTAGAGTATCGACGTAGCCCGCGAGTTCATCTGCATGCGTGGCCTGCTGCCTGTTGCAAGACGCGGCCGCACGATGCAGCCACGCCGCGCACCTATACATCGTTCGTCACGCTTTTTCACGCGCTCGTTCAAACACGCGACACGCGAGCCTGTCGGTCGAGCCGAACATTAATCCCGGACGTCCGTTGGACAACCATGGTTCCGCCAGCTATCGATGGGCTTTAACAAATCGAACCGGGCTATGGAAAAAGAAGATATCGCTCGAGATCAGATTTCAGAGAAATGAAAAACATTGTAGGTGTCTGAAGGGGTAGTTTTTACTCTCTTCTCTGACACATCCGTAGAAGAAGTCCAACGTACTAAAATAAAATGAAAAATTACATAGATCACATTTGTGTGCATCTGGTGACCTTTTTATCGGAGAATAAAATATTTTCGACGCAGATAGAATTTTTCAGACAATCTGGTTCTTCTTCTGATCCCAATCAAATAAGCCGGAGAATCTGAATATTCGGAAACGAATATCCGATTAGCAGACTGCTCGGCATACTCGATAACACTCGTGAAAACTCGTCAAATCGTTCTGATATTTCATTTCAATTCGCATTTCATGGGAAAGCTATGTCTTCGCTACTCCGAGCAAGAAATGCTTCCAACAGATCGTTCGTAATTAACGTAGTTTATAAGACGTATCGTAAAGCCTGTCGGTCCGTCGAAGGCTTTCGAAATTTATCATTATTCCTTTTGCCGTTATAAATCAATATCTCTTCCGAAGAAAATCCTCCGTTACAGGTTAGCAACCTACAAACCACTGTTGTTTCGTAACAATTGTTGGATGCGGAATTATTCATATATAATTTTCGAATACGAAAGATATACGATATTCCTTAGTTCATAAGGGGTTTCATCAGTTTCATCGCTTCAATTCACCATATGAATTCACCACTTAAAACAGCTGATTAAACTGGATGCGATAACACTCGTATGTTTCTTATCACCATTGCAGTAGATACCTGTATATGTTACAATGATTTATTATCAAATTGAAAAGCAGTATATTTTCTGCAATCTACAGCAATGCCTTTTTCCTTTTATATATATATACACATACATACATATATTTTCATAATGAATACTTATGAGAATGCGGGAAATCCATTTCCAGGAAATTTGTTGTTGAATGAAGTTTGTTTCGAAATTTTCAACTATCGAAATTTAATACGTATAATGATACTGTTATACAGAGTTCGTTATTATTCTTATCCTATATTATATAATATGTAATACTTAAATCATATTTTTATCTATCATAAAACAAAATTTTCCTTCCATACTCTATAATTCAGTTTGTATCAATTTTTTCCTACAAATTCTAAACTATGATTCTTTTCAGATTCTTCAAATAATTCCACCTTATTTTGCATGCTTTCACTGTTTAGTCCCTGTACGATAAATGTTCATTGTGGTATTCTGTTCATTGGCTATAGAAATTCTTCTCGCGTGGTTATGAGTTAAACAGTTTTACGTAATCCACGAAACAATTACCTTTCGCGTACAACCTTCCAATTATCAATTCATTCGAATTTCATTGAGAATCTTGTGATGTAAATTCTAAATTGAATTTCTTAGTTATACCGTCCGCTTATTTTAGCTATGGGCAATACGCTGAAAATTTGTTACAACCGCAACTTTGTGTAATAAAAGGGATTACATATCACGGCAAATACCATACCGTGATACCATGTTCCTATACGCTATTGTACTTGACATTATTTATCCTATTAGACAGTTTTCAATTTTTCGAACACGACATCGAAATGATTTGATATACGTACATTGGATATAACACGTATCGAAGGGACAACACTATTTGGTTTAGGTCGAACGTACCTAAAGTAGTAAGATTTAATTGTAAGATGTAAACAAGATGAATGTAGAAGATAAAGTAATTCGATTATCTAGGTATTTGAAAATTCGATGAAAAGGTTATTCAGAAGTAAGCATATCAATGATATTCGATCGATAGGTTTCAAAGCTCTATTTATTTAAAATTGATCAAACAACTTGCTGTTTAATTCAATCCTATTCCATCGAAATATCCTCGTACAAGTTCCCTTCGTAGAACATATTTGTTGAAATTAGTCTAAAATTTCCTACAGAAGAAATACCTACTATTTTATATAGGAAGCGTTGATATTGATTTACATATAAGCAAAAGATTTTCCACTTTGTCAGTTCAGTACTCCGTGGCGCGAAACATACTGCGCGTGAAAGTTTCGTTTCGCCTATTTCTACACGTTTTTTGCGAAACAACGCGAAATAGCAATATATGAAGTAGTAAGTAAGATACGAAGGACGATAACATGTACGAGGGGATAGTAAACAAACGAAAGGAACGAAAGAAATACAATCTTTACCACAAAAAGTGAATTACATTTGAAAAGGTCATAAATTAATATTGTTGTTAAAAGAAATTGGCATTTCAAGCGATTACGCTATTTTTATAAAGTTATAAATATGTAAAACTATCGATTAATAATTTTTTTAAACAATATGTACCATGTATTTTGTATCAAAGCTAACGCGATTTAGTAATCTAATTTCATCAATCAAGGATAAATAATAGCTACTAAAATTGAAAAATTACCAACCCAGAATAATATAACATTTATGTATTTCATCAGTACTTTAAGATAAAAAGAAAGAAGGCGCCAATCCTCGTCAACTCTGCCCTCTATGGCGGCCCGTTAAAACACTCAACACGCTATCGAAAAGATTCCACGTCTCGATAACTCCGCAGATAACTCGAACTATGCTCGTCGTTCGTGGTTTAGGGAACATCGCGTCACATCACCTGTAATACCGATCGTTTAAAGGTCTCGTTACGCTCTTTATAATTTATAACATTTCGTCGAGTAAATGTATGTATATGTATATGTATATGTGTACGCACTTCTATCGTTGAAAAATAAAAGTTAAAAAATTGTAGTTATTAAGTTCAAAAAATCGACAAAGTTTAATTATATCTGTCTGTTAAGAAAATGTTATCTCCACATTCAATGCAAATAGAAGCACAGACGAGATCCCTCGTCCATCGATTTCCTTCTGTCGTTTAAGATTAACGAAACATTTACAACAGGCCGTGAAATCATTCGCTCACTCTTTGCAATGAAAACAACGGAAGCGTTTTTGAAGCATTCGTTCTCACTTTCTTACGTCTACATCGTGGAGACATGAACAGATATACGTTTCCATTTTCATTTTTTATTTGTACTAGAATGGAAAACAAACATAGTTCGCCTAATGTAATCGTAGCATAATAATAATAGTTCACCTTCGGATAAACGAATATAACGATCAGAAGTTTGTTTAATTGAGTATTAACATGGTAATAACTAACGTCTTGTTTGAATGAACGGGGAGCACGTTAAAAGCAACTAGTAGATTGAAACGTAACCTTATAAATTGTAGTGGACGTAATAAAGGCTCTGATCCTTTCCGAGGTCGTTACTTCAGGATGCGAGATACGAAATTCCATATAACCTCGCGTCTATTCTGTATTCAATTAACGATAGTACCATTCGAGGATGAAATAAAATTGTAAATATTATTATGTTTGTAAAAATTGTAAATTATAAAATTTATTTAAAAAAAATGTAAGTTTCAAATGGAGGCGCCGGGTATCGATCCCGGTACCTCTCGCATGCTAAGCGAGCGCTCTACCATCTGAGCTACGCCCCCCATGTCTTACGATCTTGTTATCTTGTTTACTTATAGTCATTTATTTTTATATGATACAGAGTTTTTATTTATTTCACATTAAAAAACGCGCAATGATGCATGAAATGCATATATTGAACGATCTAAATCAATATTATTGCATTAGTATTAAAATGTTTATTACGTTTGGACCGTAAAAATGTTACATTTCGTATGAAATTTAATTTTTGTACGTTCCTGGATAAAGGAATGCTAACTTTTTATCAAAACACGTTCAAGTTAGAATTTGTGTAAGAAACATAGAACAGTTCTGGTTCATGATAGTGATACAATTAAACGTGTTGACCGTGACAATCACCACACATATTCATGGTCATATTATTTATTGCTTCTTAACTATCGACGTTATGCAAGTAAAGTCTTAGTAAATGTAGGCAGCACTTACTATGGATTCCATGAGACGAAAAGCCGCACTTACGTTGTCTAAATTATAGGTTAATTTGCATTCGCTCACTTTTAAAGTATAGTTCAAACGTAATTCTCATGGTTCAAGAATTTAACATTGTATAGCATAGAAATATCCATTTTATGGATGGAAAATAATAGCTTTAAGCTTCTGTTTTGATAAACCTTTTTAACTTTATGTTTTAACGATAAACATGTGCGCGTTAATAACAATATATGTGCATATTATGAAATAAATTATAAGATATCGCAATTTAAGCAGAATATTAATAATTCTCAATAAAATAAAGAAACTCGAGCATGTATTTGACGCGGATTAAATCGTGATGCATTCACGACGGAATCGCGCATAAATCGAACACAGAACATGAAACGAAAAGCAGAGATGACTCGAGCGCGACTCGTGATTGTTAAAAAGTGAAGTCTGTTGCGAATTCTCAACTAAGTGCCGATCAGTCGGGTTGCCACCGATCGATTGATATCGCGATCCTTGAGGGAAATTAACTCTCAAAATGAAGGTAAATATGTCGAGTAGTAGTATAGTTTGGTTATTTATTTGCATCTTTTAGCATACACGAAGAATTTGACTTTCTAATGAAAACTATCGTAAAATTTTGTCGATATTGCTTCCAGAAACTTAGTCTAATCTTTATGTACTAACTTTCCCTATAACTGTTTCCTTTGACTTAATTCATCGGCCACCTATGGTGATTATAACCTCTTAACGAGGCCCGCATCACTTGGGAGATAGGAAACTTCGAGAGGTTTGGACTTTCTCCACAAAGGCAAAGATGCTGTTTGAATCATAAACGGACGGACGCTCCAAATCCCGAACAGAGTCGACTATGCTGACGACTCTTCTGAATTTTTCGTCGATCAACTGATTAACAATGATATCGGCTCGCCGATTTCTACCTCTGCGTGCCTCTCTTCCATTGGTTTGCTTGAATTTTCCGGAACATGCGGAAGTCTAAGCTATTTGAACGGCTAATATACAGAAAAGTTAACGAAGGATGCGGAAGAATAAGAAATTACCGTTTGTCCGTTGTTCGCTGTGATAACACTTTCAGGTCTTAGAAAAACAAACGCGACGAGCTAAATGGTTGGAACATAAGATACGAGGTAGAAACGTTGACAAGATTCTTACTTTCCGTTGTTTCCAAACAAGCGAAACTTTCCGAAAATATAATGACTTGACGTTTCTTGTTCTTAACAATGTGTCAATAATTAAACATTATTTATTTAATCAAGAGCTTGGTAATGATTAACATAAAAAAATTTTTCAAGTCGGCTCGTTGGTCTAGGGGTATGATTCTCGCTTCGGGTGCGAGAGGTCCCGGGTTCAAATCCCGGACGAGCCCAAGGATAATCTTTTTTTATTGTTTCCTTAATTACTCATAGGGTTGATAATTATAGATTTAATGGTACAATATTCCATTTAACCGTCTCCGTTTAATATTCCATTTAATTTAAAATTTATTCTTTTTAGTCAATGAATGGAGAGTTTAACTTATGTGGAATGTACAACAAAATATACAGTTAAGTTATAAATGTACTAATCGTGATTACATTAGTAATTTTAAGCAATTTTATACAGACTGTTGTGTAACGAACTAAGTTACTTTTCCCTTAGCTGGATTATACGTGTCGACAAAGGGGTAGCGATCAGTTGGCAGCTAAATCTCGATCGACTATTCTTAAAACAGCATTAACAGATTGATCTCATTCATTGCATTAGTCAGGCGTTGTGTTATATTATCCGCGTGTAAATATTGCTATGGATTATAAAATGTAACCAAGTTTGAAGCGTTGACGTGAAATTATTAATTCATCAATATTTTTTATTCCATTCCATTTGATCAGATCTGTATTATTCGCGAAATGTTGGCGAAGAAGCGCAACACGTAATACGACCGAATTTTTCTAGTTAGAAATGTAATAGTTAGAAATTTTTAGTCATTATATGCTCACGTGTAAGATAGTTTACAAGGCTAGGTAAAATAAGTCCCTCATTACTATAGCTTGTACCACTTATAATCATACAAAGATCATGCATATGTAAAGAAAGAAATATTACAACGAGTACAAATTTATTACGAACTTTGCACGCCGCTTTCAATGTTATCCTCAATTATTATTTAAAATAATCAAAAATTATTTTGGCTATTTTATTATTAAATTATGTATGATTTATATATTAATATACGGGTGCTCCTCCGCCCTCCCTCCCCTCCCCTCTCCCATCACAGAATCCACAGAAATCATACTGTACGTCGTTAAAACTTATGGAAATATCCTGAATTTTAATTATTATTGTATCATGATTGGTATTGTTTCGCATAAAAATTACATACGATTATATACGTAAGGCGATGCAAATAGAATCTAAGATATGCAGGAAATGAATGGAAAAATCGCCTTTACCTTTTATGTATTGCCGTAATCTACCAAGGTTGGCCGCAGCATTCAAAATCGATTTAGTTGATAGTATGCACAGAAATACCGGCCATTTAAACACCGTTATAATCGGTAAATGGGAAATGATCTTAGGTAGCCAAAGCTATATAAAGGGGATGGCTCTACTATTACAGTCAGTGGGGTATATTCTCGTCGTAGGTGAAACTCGTCTTAAAAATTTCAAATTTGCATTCTCTTCGCTCAAATTGGAAATTAACTTCGCTTTTAAGTAAGTAAATTTACTTTTATTCATTGACTCAACCTTTGTCTTATTAACGTTGATTTCATGTTTATAAATCCACGGATTTATTGAATGCTAGTGATCAGTCGTATGATTTCTCGATCGTTCTGCGCATTAATTCATTAGGAAGATGATGGTCGATACGATATTATTGCGATTCTATCGTAAATCAGACATTACCATGGTGGAGTGATCGATCTGTGGCGAATCTTAAACGTAAATCAATTGTTTGTATAAATTGCGCGCTTTGATTAATCTTTAACGTTTCAAAATAGTTAATAGTTAAATACCTTGTCTTTTGAGTAGCGAATGCGATAAAAGTCTACTTGGAAAATAAATTGAAGATTAATTGAATTGTGCAAATAGAAATATAACGAGATTTTGTATGGTAAGTTAATAAATTGCAATTTATCATTGCTAACGAATTAAAATTTATGAAGATACGAAAAATGAGAAGGTAATTAGTTTTAGTTACTTTGCCGAATATTTTCATCTGTTATTATTTTGTAACTCGTTTCAAATTATATCATTTTTTAACGTGAAACGACGTTGACGTTATACCAAATACGAAATACAATATATTTTTCAAACTTGGAAATTATATACTCTTTAGACAGCTGGTATAACATTAGAAAATGCGATAATAGCGATCTGAATGATTATTATTTATTCTTTTTTTTTTTTTTTTATCATTAACACCTTTCTCTACTTGATATAATTATCTTTGATGAAACGAAGGCCGTTATGCTTGTACGCTTCGATTTTACGTCCTTCCGTGTGTTCTGGATTATTTCAAGGACATTCTTTCCACGCTTTAAATTTTTATACGTTCTTTCTGTTTATTAAAAAAAGATAAGAGTATCGTGAGACAATTTCTTATATTTCATCGGTGAACGAAATTATAACGTTAGTTAGTTTTTAAATCTTATATACTCCTTTTCCATATTACAACCAGTTCTTCTACAAGAAATCGTTTCTACAGAACTATTCGTAACGTGTATTCCGTATTCCTACTAATGAAATAATTTTAATCGAAAGTGTCATAATATTTTCAATATTATTACATAAATTTTAGGAATTCATATATATAATTATTTATACAATGTACTACATACAATGTTGCTACGACTTCATAATGATGTTTTTATTTTAAATTTATGCTTTTATATCATTTTTATGCGGCAGATGTCCGTATAATACGATGTTCGTGGCGCGTATTACGCGATGAGAAAATTAATACCGTACACGTGTATAACGCGATTATTGTATAAGCACTGTGTGGCAGTAAATCTTAGAAAGTGTATGTGAAAATATTAGAGCTGGAAGAGCATATATTACTATCTTAAACGTAAAATAAGCAAACACATACAAACACTATTTGTAATCGTTTTGCCTCTGCTTTCTCCTTGTAATGTTGCATAATAGCAATCATTTAATTAAAGTAATAAGCTGAAATTGTGTGTAAATGGATAGTTTGATAACATAAAAGAACAGAAGATATATTGAAAACTAACAAACGCGCGTATGCGTTACTTTGTAGCGATAAGTAATAAATAGGGAAAAAATGATATCTTTCGTATAATAAACAATCGATAGTTTCTCAATTATTGAGCTTGTTCTCTAAACAATCTGTACAAATCTAATTTGTAACATAGTCGTGATTCGATTATTCGACTGTTTACGCGTAATAATGGCTGCTCATAACGATATCAGATTTTGCCCGTTTAGCGTAATAAATGTCGTTAACGTGTCACCCTGTTAACATCGAGGAATTCTACGATTTGTGACATTAGAACCGCGTTGCACAATCTGTTTATTCATCTACGATACTTTCTTCTAAATTTCTTCGAAACGCTTTTTGAAATAGAATCTTTTCCGTTTCCTTGGTGTTACACGCTGATTAAGTTTTCTTTTTTTCGACTAATTATGGAGAAAGCAGGAGAAAGTTTTCTATATGTGGGTATTTAAAGTTATCCAGCACGGTTCAAGAAAAGTGAGTTACTCGTGGACCATTCTCGATTCGATATCTCTGTCATAGTTCTCAGTCACGTGCTACTCCATTAGATCGTCAAGACCGATTTCGATTTGAAATTTTAGATTCGTATATTATTCGGTGCTAATATTATGTGAGTATTTGTTTCGAGTGTCGCGTTTTAAGCAAAACATCTTTTTCGATACGTTTCGCTAAGAGTTTGATATACACAGCATCGTAAGCAAAGAAGAATAGTGTTTTGTTATTCACAAATTGTCATTTTAAATCTGTGAATGTTAAAAGCAAACGAGTTTCACAATTTTATGTATCTGAGTTTGATGTTGTTCGTGAAGAATCACGGAGTAATTGTGTCTTGTTTAAAGTAATAATGTGTTCTGTTTATTGAAAATGTCATGGAGGATATATCCTTAACGAATTTCAATTCGTGGAACAAGTGTTATCTTGGGATAAAAAAATGTACCGTTAACAATGTTGCAATGTAAATCAGCTCTTCTCATTTGGAGAGAGAATAATGTTTTGTGTGTGATGTGCAAATGAAAATGTACACGTTACGTTTCATTGGCAATGTTGCGAACGCATCGAACGTATCGGGCCCGTTAGTGCAAATAGTTTCTGCTAGAGAGGATTATTCGCTCAGATGAAAGTAAAATATATCAATGTTTAGCCGTAAGACAAATCAGCAAATGCGATTCAAATCTTTTATATCGTAGAAATAATTAAAATTTGTCTACAATCGTTTTTTATTACGTAATTATTTTTGGAATATGTTTTGAATATTCTTATCAGTGCCGTTTCCACGATCAAATAACGTTCTTTCGTTGTCCTTTTTAACATCTTATTTATTTATCTATTTTACTTACAAACACAGAAATAATCAGCAACCAATGGACACCAAGGAATTCCTGGATTTTGGCAAGGCAATGATCGATTTCGTGGCTAATTATACGGACAACATACGAGATAGAAACGTCCTTGCGGACGTGGAGCCAGGATATCTTTCTAAACTGCTACCGGAAGAAGCTCCGCAGAAACCGGAAGATTGGCAACAAGTACTTACAGACGTCGAGCGTTATATTTTACCAGGGGTAAGACATTTTGTTACGTGCAATTCTTTTCTCTCCCTTAAGGAAAAGGATTTCGTCATTTTGTAATCTCACTCGCTATCGAATTACCGGCATAAAAGAAATATATTTCTCGTTACGCCATTACAAGAAATAAATCGAGATCAAAGGATGGGACAAAAGTTGGATTATAGAGGTTCGCACGAAGAATATTTCTATTAACCTTCGTATCAATTTTAGGAGTTCTTACCGCGATTCTTAATGCCTCCACTCCGTACCGTTTTATTTCAATTTGTCTATTTTGTCCCGCTTGCACTATCTACCTTTTACCGTTGGTCCTTGTGCCGTAAATCCAAGTACATGGTGCGATCCGGAGGGGCACGACTTTATTTCTTCGCGTTCGGAAACTGTTCGCACTCGTTAGAATCCACCGGCAACTGTAACACGTTCGCGAACGGTGTTCGTCTACGTGTTCATTAGTGGTGGTGGAGAGTGGCATCTTAAGAAACACGTACATAACTGTTTCAACGGATAAAATACGATCTGCCAAATTTCTGGAGAGATTTTCAAATTTTACTTATCGCGAATTGATGCTAAAAAATAGATAATAAATAATAAGCATAAAAGACTTTGAACTTTGTTACTTGTGCAATTATCGTTTTCTCTTGGATAACTCTTTTCCCATCGTATACATATTTAATACAAATTTCTTCTTGAACGAATCATTTTTTTTATAGGTGACCCATTGGAATTCACCACATTTCCACGCGTTCTATCCAGCGGGAAACTCGTACCCCTCGATTGTCGCTGATATTCTAAGCGCCGCCATTGGCTGCGTAGGATTATCGTGGATAGCTTCTCCTGCGTGCACTGAACTAGAAGTAATAACATTGAATTGGATGGGAAAATTATTAGGACTACCGAAACAGTTTCTGCACACTAACGACGGCTTTGGAGGAGGTGTTATACAGGTAAATAATAATAAAAAACGTGAGGGTATTGTAGAAGAATATTAAAAACATTCATTGAACATGTTTTCGTTCTTGTTCCAATAATATTTCTATTTCTTAGAAAACATTTGTAAATAATATTTTGATTCGTCAAGTAGTATTTACGTATACCGTATATTTATGACAGACCGCTGTATTGTGAACGAATTATCGAATCGGATAAGGATTTGCGCAAATATATTTAGAACGTATGTATAAAATTTTATATATATATATATATAAAATATAAAAATAAGTATATAAAAAAATACGAAAAGATAAGTATGTAGAATCCTTTAAAATAATAAGTCAAACAACGGTACATACTATTCAATGACGCTTGTAATGTTTCGACGAATGAACGCGAATTAGTACACAAATTTGACGCCAGAGGGAAAGGTTTCTCGCTAGTGAAGTGGGTACTGGTATAGTATAACTGTCAGCAGAACGAACGAGTCGGTACTCTGGTTTCCCTTCAAATCACGTATAAATCTTTCGCCTTTTACTAAAGATTTCCGTGGAGGGGAACAATTGATGAGTCTCTAAACTAATTTTTTGTCGTACCCAACTTACGTTGGGTCATTTATAATGGAAAAACACAATAAATTTCGCAGGATTTCGCAGGAAATTAAATTACGATAAACGCAAGGATTATTCAATTTTTACGGATCAGACCGTTGTTAGAAATTTTCTTGCAAATGGTCGTCGAGTATATGCGTAGTAATTTGCAAAAATATACGTTTTTGAACGTACAAAATATCATCATTAGGTAGAAATGCTACCTGTCCTTCACTTTTCTCAAGTTATTATCGAAGGAGAGAGTGTTGTTATTCTTAGTATTTATTAATTGGGAGTTAATTGTACGAAGCGTTTAAGTAAAATTTTGTAAACGACAAAATTATTCGGTATTTTGTTATAAGATGTTTTAACAATTTCTAATAATCATAGCGTTGATTAAAAAGAAATTGGGCTCGTCCGGGATTTGAACCCGGGACCTCTCGCACCCTAAGCGAGAATCATACCCCTAGACCAACGAGCCGATGTGTACGGCCATTGATCGATTATTGAGGAAATTGATAATTGTATAACAGTATCAACAAAATGAAATAAATTTTAGAAATTGTTGTAACTTAATTTTCATACATTACTTCAAGAGTATACTGTTTTAGTTCTACCGCAAGGTTATTATTCATTCGTACTACAACCATGTCAAATTTATTTGTTATTAAATTAATCGATTTAAATTTATATCACGATATATGTAATGCAATTTATTCTAAGCAAATAAGTTCGAATCTTTCAAGTGAATCATGATTTTCTTGATAACTGGAAATGTAACTTGGAATTATAAGCACGTACAGTAAAATTAGAGTAAATAAAGGGTTAGCAATTCGGGCTATCGTTAATACAGTAATTTTTATTTGTGTCGGACAATTAGGGATCAGCCAGCGAGACCACGTTAATAGCTTTGTTAACAGCAAGGGAACAAACAACACGTCGTATAAAACATCTACACCCAGATATGGATGAAGTTGTCATCAAGAACAAATTAGTTGCGTATACGTCCGGTATGTATCATATATATAATACAATACCTGTTTTCCATTTTAATCTCTTAATTATTTTCCTAAATCTCCTTGTTTTGATCAGTATTATAATCTATAATTTAAGGCGATTCATAGTTACGATCATGATTTATAATAATCATATCTGTACATATTAAATATAGAAATTATTTAATTTCTGATATATCAATACTCCTAATATATTTATATAGATCCTGTTTTTATAGATTGAAATATTATCTGCCGTCTAAACTATATACGATATTATTATTTGACTAGAAACCAAAAAGCTAATTACATATGTAAAACGGTAAAATAAATCGACAAACGAAACTTATCGTATAAAGATATCATTTAAATAAGAAAATTATACTCTCCAAAAATCTACCCACATTCGTAATTTCAAGTTTCATTGTTTTTATACGCTTTTTGAAATTTGTTCCACAGATCAATCGAACTCGTCCGTAGAGAAAGGGGGAATATTGGCATCGATTTCCATGAAACTTTTACCTACCGATGAGAAATGTGCCTTACGTGGTGAAACGTTGCTGAAAGCGATCAAAGAGGATTTAGAGAAAGGTTTAATACCGTGTTGCGTGATATCAACATTGGGAACTACTGGTACATGTGCGTTCGATAAGCTTGACGAATTGGGACCTATTTGTAACGAATACGATATGTGGTTGCACGTCGATGCAGCTTACGCAGGTAAATCTGTTCTTAGTAGTAGCTGTCTTCGTGTATTTTTGTTAAAATAAGTATACTACAGGGATATTGGAATTTTTTAGTTTAAAATTTAAATTTACGTCGAATTACGACTAATTGCGAACGAGTACATTGTCTTTCTCTTTTCTTTTTTTTACAGGTGCTGCTTTCATTTGTCCCGAGTATCGATATTTAATGTCCGGCCTTGAATATAGCGATTCCCTCGTTGTGAACGCGCACAAATGGATGTTAATTAATTTCGACTGTTCTCTTTTTTGGTATGTATGTACTTTCATTTCACGACATCAAAATCGAATGATAATTGGATAAGGGAAAAGAATTGAAAATGATTTCAGGATTAAGGATTCTAGGAAACTTATCGAGACGTTTAACGTAGAAAGAATTTACTTAAAACACAATAAACAAGGACCGGTTCCAGATTACAGAGTACGTACTTTTCTTCGAAATATCGATTCACTTTATATTCCATTATATGCCGTCGTGAGACGTCTTATGTTTCAAAGTTATTTTAGATTTGAACAAAAATTTAACACGCTAACAATGATTTTTCAGCACTGGCAAATTTCTTTGGGTCGCCGTTTCCGCTCCTTAAAAATCTGGTTTTTGCTTCGTATATACGGAAGCGAAGGAATCGAACGGTATATACGACATACGATACAAATGGCGGAGATATTTGAAAATTATGTTAAATCCGACAGTAGATTCGAACTAACGACAGAGAGATCTATGTCTTTAGTCTGTTTCAGATTGAAGGTATGTAGGAAAAAAGCCGAACACGCTCGTACCACAGATTGATTTTCTTACAATTTCTTTGAAATCTCGACCATACGTTATTTAGCATATTTTCAATTATTCAAGAGACTAGCCACGTCGAAATGGAAATGTTCAGCTTGAAAGTACATTTTAACGCGTCGCTTAGTAAGCCGTTGCAAAACTGATTTTTCGATTGATTATAGAAAAATTATTCCTACAAAATTGTTAAACTACTAATACGTTCTGCAAAAGTCCCAATCCTGAGTGGTGCGTCTTGCGAGTAACTGATCGAGGATACGTAGCAGAGGACGTCCAGTTAGCGACATCGTGCTTTGCTCTGTTCTCGCGTTTTCATGTGACGTCGAAGTTCGTGACACGTTCGTTTGCTGTTGAACGGACCCGTCCACCGCTTAAAACGCTAATTAACTTGTCGACGAATAGGTCCGAGTTGCAAACTTTGTAACTTGCAATATGAGAAAATCCAAAAAATAGCAATAATATCGTCCGTATCGTAAACTGATGATAATCTTAAATCGTCAACAATGTGCAATATGCAAGCTGGGTAATTTCGAATAGATCGTATATTATAATGTAAAGTCGGCGTTTTCTGCGTTTCTAAACTCTTTGTTATGGTTCGCGCGTAGAAAATGCCAAGAAATTTCTCTTTAGAGGGAGAATCTCGGACATCCTTGAAGAATATCAAGTATTTTATATTATATATCAAATACGCTCGAGGGATATTGTCTGATATGTGTACAGTGCAATTATTTAAACGTTTTTCTAGCAAAATTCAGAGAGAACAAATTTTGAATTAAAAATGCATTTTCGATTGAAAAGTTTGAAAAAAAAGAAAAAAAAGAAATACTTTACGACGAATTTAAAAAATATTTCTTATTTCAGGGTGACGATCGGTTGACAAAGGAGCTTATCGATCGCCTAACAGAACGGAGAAAGCTTTATGTAATTGCTGCAACGCACCGTGGAAGATTAATCGTCCGATTTATGGTAGGTTCCCGTATCACTCGCGAAGAAGATATCGCGTTTGCATGGAAGGAAATTACGAATCAAGCGACAGAAATTTTACAATCATTGACTGCTGCTGCAGAGAGTGAGGTACACGAATCTTTCAAAAATTCGGCAGGCGATATCGTGTCGAGGATAAAAAGTATGAACATTGAATCAAAAACGCAAAAGATATCGTAGAACCGTGCATAATGTTACTTACAACTGAGTTGCAGAAAGATTCTTTGACCGGAGACAACGTCAAGGAAGAATAAAATAATTATTTTGTACGAATCTCGATCTTTAGTAAAATTACATAGCGGTATATGTATTCATAGATTCATAGATTTATAGAATAAAAAATATTGTTGTTTAAATAAATCAACGAGAGAATAGTACAAGTTCGATTTTTCAAAATTGCATATCGCAGCTTTAAATAGTTATTGTTCGAGCGTTAGACCATATAAATATGCCGCAACAACAGAGATATTCTACGCTAATAGCTTACGCAATACAAAAAATATAGAATATAATTTGTAATTCAATTATTCAATTATATTATAAGAGTCTATGTTCGTCGACAATAAATATTTTAAGTCCATACGAACTATGTTTGATCTTTAACATTTATAGCTGCGATAGCGAAACGATCAATTTCAGTGAAAGAATGAAATTCCAAAAATTTGAATCTTCCTATCGCATTTCAAAATCCGTGGATGACTTTAATCTTCTCGCGTGCCACGTACATATATGTAGAAATATATATTTGTAGCGGTACACGAGCTAGACGACGATTCAAATCATGTTGCTGTTTTGCCTCGGAGTATCAGGACATCGTTAGGACATGCGTAATGTACTAACAAATAGACTCCGGGCGAAAGAATCTCGCCGCTACGTGCAGCCGTCAAACGAAGACGAATTCGAATCTTCCGGTATTCCCTGAACCAGTATAGATAAACGGACGCGATCGTAAGAGTTATCAGTCTTAGCGAATATCGTCCGTACTTATTTATTTATTATTTTAAAACACATTTGACGGTTTTAACTTCGAATTATCTCGCCATTTAAACAACAACTCGCACAGCCACCTACCTCCGCAATTACATATTTACGTGTGTTGAGGTTATTAGATGTGTGCAAACACGAAGAAACGCGTGGATAAAGTGTAAGGTGGAAAGTATATACTTTAAACATTGAAGTGTAAATACAAGTCGCGATACGATATTCAGCTGGTCCAGATCCGCACGCTAGCGTAACGTCAAGCACATCAGGGACCAGGCCGCACGCCGAGAGCAACACGACAAACAGATGTCTACGCATTCTTAATGCCCCACCATAAAAACATTCTCATAGTTAGAGTCCTTCAGACTTGAAAACAAGCGTTGTTTATATTTTTGCCCAGCACGAGAAGATAGGGGAAAGCCTGTTTTTCTCACGTTCGGTGTCTTCCGTTAGCAACTTCGTGTCGAGGGCGGTTAGCACCCTTCCTCGCCCACCAATCTAGAAAATCGACCAATTGACGGCAAAGTCTATTTCCCTCGTTCATCCAACGAAACAAATCAACTTCTTTTTCGTGTCCTTAGACCCAGCCATCGCTAGCTTTCCTCCGCCACGATATCGTCACTAAACTTCAACTTTCGAACAGTCAACATCTTCTTACCGCGTTCCTACCCTTGGTGTAATTAGTACGCGCCGACTCAGTGTAATTATCGAGTGCGTAATAAAGTGCAATAAATAATAAATAGAAAGTTAATAGTTGTGTTTCGACTGGACCTTCTTATATTTATTTGTAATGTGTGTCGTGGCTTGTGATCTTACGTGACAAAACCATCGTCGCCTGTCTACGGTTTATGGTTCGCCTTCGACCCAATCTTTTGTCTATACGCTGTCGATGGCTTCTGTGCTGAAGAAAACTAAAACACCAGATGCAGAGTTTTCTTAGAGGCGGTGACCACTTGGACAACGTGGATAGCAAGAGTTTCTTCTCAAACTCAAAAGGATACAATATTAATGCAAGTATATGAATAAATAAATAGATTTATATTTGCGCCGATATTACGTACGTACCTAGCTACATCGAGTTGAATAGCCTGAAATAACGAAAATCCAAAAACGAGTAAACAATGCTACGCATAAAAATATAGAAACTTTGCGTATGAAAATTTAAATAGCTGCTCCATCCTCTTTTCGTTTCAATGATTTATCCCGTTTATCCAATCAGATGTATGCGCTATGTGATTTACGACTTCAGTGATTCGTTAGTTAACGTAATTCAATGACCAAGTGAAATCTTTATCATAGTTGGCTTTGATGAATATTCTCGACAGTAAAACATCATGACGGTAAGGGTCGTTTGTTTGCGCGTGTGATATGCTCTCTTCATAGCAACGTTCGCCAATAAGGAACTCACCTTAATTACGTCTAAATTTTTATCAAGATTAATTTTCATCGTCTTCATGAGCAAATTCAGTGATTTCGCCGATTTATGTCGAATGAGATGCTACTTAAGAGGGCCAAATTATCGTTTCGAATATTCCGAACAATTCTAGTAAGGTAGATAAAGACAGCCCTACGTATGTCACTCCACTTAACCGTGAAACTCGTGTCTTTGATCTGTTAATCATGTTCCTCGTATAATTTCTAACAGAAACAACGAGTAATCGATACAAAGTCTGTTCATCTTGTTTACCGTAAAGATACGCGTGATTCTGTAGAAAAGTTTGCGCGAGGTTGGAATTCACGTTCAACAACTCCATCTACTGTCTGTGTCAGATTAGACAGGGGATGCTAATCTTCTAATATTTAATTTCTTTCTCTCTCTGCATTTTTATCGATATTTTTTAGTTTTAGACATTTTAGTATTGGACGGTTATTAATTTTACACTGCAGAGAAATGGTCGGTAGATGGAAAGGTATAACGCTGTTCTAACAATTTCTCTGTTCGTTGGCACGTTTATTTAAGTTAAATTGGAAAAAGGAAGTTTGTTTAAGAAATCATGACCGACATATATCTTACGTACTTACGAATAATTGTTGCAAAAAGAATTTGGGTAACGGACTTCTATAAAAAAAAAAAAAAAAAAAAAAAAGTGGGACGTACTAACGTAAAATTAATTCGTATTATCTATGCGTATGTAGAAACTTCGCATCGAGCAAAGGAGGAAAGGAAAAGGATATACCACCATGTCCAAAACTAGCCAGATTCGAAACGTGTCAGTTGGACCCCTGTATGTTAGATCCGTGCAAACCAGAACCAACGGTTGTTATCATTGGTGCAGGAATGGCTGGACTTTCAGCGGCGCATCGGTTGGCGCAATGCGGCCTTCAAAATTTCACAGTATTAGAAGCAACGGATAGGTATTTAAAATATATTAAATTAATGTAATTACGCGAGAGTATTGATAAAATAAAATTTTATCGAATAGAAACACGCGAGTTGACGTTTATTGATTTCACTTTTTTTATTTAACAGTCAAATTCTGTAGGAAAGATAGCATTATGCCTTCGTTCAAATAATTGATTAACGTTTCAGGATAAATGTCGAGTCATTGACTTCTCTAAATACCCGCGGATACTTAATTCTCATCGATACTTTCATTCGTCATTGAAAGAGATAAAAGATCAAAATTTCAAACGGACGATCAATCGTTTAAAAAAGGAATTACTTGGTACGGCTATAACGAATCTTGTTTGCAGACCAGGAGGTCGAATTCATTCATGTTGGTTGGGCGATGTGGTGGCCGAGATGGGTGCAACCTGGATCGAAGGAGGGTGCGTGGCGAATCCTGTATTCACGCTAGCTGCTCAAGAAGGTCTTCTGAAGCCACCGCTCTTCAAGCCTGATCCGAGTCGTGGTCTTTTTTGTACAAGCGATGGCCGCGCTATCGATCTTCCTGTCAGCGTTACGGCTTATCATACGTTTCGGCAGATCGAGCAACAGGCGGCAACTCTTTTCTCTCTAGGTTGTGGCCGCACCCACGGAACCTTGCTGAATTTTATGGGCGTTCGAATTCAGCAGGAGCTGCACAATTTTCCGGAGGAGCAACGGTACAGTCCAGCCCAGGTCAACTGCAAACTTTATCAGCAGCGATGTAAAAGTAGTTGCGGTCTTTTAATAATTATTAAACGTTGTTTACGATAGTAAATATTCGTTAAGAAATGAAAGTAACGTTCGGCACGTCTCAAATAAAATTTTATTATTTACATCATATATTCCGCACCTTTCAATCGCAGGCAATTCTTTTGACTCGTATACTCATCTTGTCGATTATTTCACGTTCATCTACATTCGTGTTTATACAAACGTGGCGCGCAGGGATCTCTAATTAATCAACGTTACGTTACATCACTGCGTTTTTAACGACACGATATCGTTGATTGTTCTGTTTCGGTACCATCGGTGATCTCGCGATTTCAGATATGACGCGGCCAGAGTGATGTACGGGATGACAAACTGCGTGAGATGTCGCTGCGGAGATGATCTGTCGTTGGTTTCAGCTGATCAGTTTGGAAGTTATATCGAGATACCTGGTGGTAACGTGAGAGTGCCCCTTGGATACGTCGGTGTGCTTGCGCCTCTGTTACGAGATTTGCCGAGTTGTGCTCTCAAGTTGGTTGAAACAAACATTGTCGTAAATGTAATTTTCGCGAGAGAAGTTTATTTCTTCGTTGTGAAAATTATTCCGTCGTAAAGAATTCGAGGAAAATACTGTCATCTCGGATTATTTATTTCCGAAGATAAGATCCTTGTAAATACGCTTTGTCAATCTGATTCACATTATTTTTATTACACAATTCCGCGTCTTGGTTCATATTAATCTTCCTATTAAAAAATATGACGTTATATTTGGCAATATTTATCGATCAATTTTGATATTAATTTTGATATTAAGACGAATCCATTGAATCTCGACCAAGTGCGATCGTATTACACTTAGATTTATTAATCATTATTATTAGCGATAGACTAATTTCAATTGCAAAAACTCTATTTCAAAAATTCATCCTATTGACGGTGAAATTCAATTTTCTTCGCAAATGTTGCGCAAGAGCGAAATTCGTGAACCCTCATCGTAAACATCTCTGTCACCAAATCCATTCAGAACGTTTCCAGTACACAAATTAGTTTCTTTATAGTTTTCACCCAAACTTACAATTATTCGCTGAGCAATATCAATTTGCTACTCTTACCAGAATATGTAGAATGCTACGACTAAACTAGTCGTATAAAACGTATTTTATACTTTCAAGATACACGAACGAACGCTTCGTTGTTAAAAAGCTGTTCAAGACTAATACGTTGTTAATACTTCCAAAAATTTTACTATATTATTAGGCGTTCGCGAATATCACGCAACAAACGTAAACGCTGTATATTTTTCAAATATCTTGCAAGAGTATGATCTAATATTATTATTGTTATTATCATCAAAAAAGTATCAAACTTACTTTTGTACGAAATTTATTTTTATATCAGATACTGCAAGCCAGTGAGTTGCATTAGATGGGGCGCCATAAGCGATTCGTGTCCTCGAGCGGTGGTGAAGTGTTGCGATGGCGAAGAATTTCCAGCCGATTACGTGATCGTCACAGTGTCCCTTGGTGTCTTGAAGCATCAACACGATAAACTTTTCTGTCCAGCATTACCCGCGGAGAAGGTCGAAGCTATTTGCAAATTAGGATACGGATACGTAAATAAAATATTCCTGGAATATGCAAGGCCGTTCTGGGTTTGGAAGGAAGGAGGCATTAAACTGGCTTGGTCAGCTGATGAACTCGCTGACAGATGCGACTGGGTGAAAGGTACGCTAAGTTTGTTTTTCAACGTGCCACTGACAAGTTGTTTGGAAACTCGACGAGAATATTATTGATTCATCCTGAAATTACGACGAATCGAATTTTGCGAAACGGCAAAAAGTATACGATTAGTATATATTATATATTAGATTTTTACATCTTCAGCTATTATCTGTTGAATGAAAATGCAAATTATCTTTCGTAGTTTCAGTTACCTTTCATAAATTTATAAGATCGCTATATGCTTTTTAAAAGCATTCAGCGTATTTGCCGAATCCAACCAAGAAAGTAATATTATTTATCGCGGTGTAAAAGCAGAGGAGAAGTATTTCCCGTCGAAATAACATCGACATATTAATTTAGAATTTACTAATTTTAGTAAAATCTATTTGTACCTTCATCGGTATCTTGCTT
Source organism: Bombus haemorrhoidalis (assembly GCA_014825975.1). NCBI lineage: Eukaryota > Metazoa > Arthropoda > Insecta > Hymenoptera > Apidae > Bombus > Bombus haemorrhoidalis. Next base: position 11,282,260 of record CM026172.1, on the reverse strand, counting down.
CTCCGTATAATCTACAAAATTGCATTCTCGAAGGATACGTTCCTTACGTTTTCTTCAATTTAAATTCAAATTAATTATTTCCAAGCCATTGGATAAACAAAAGATTTATTTTACATTTCTTTCTAAATAATCGATCGATGTGTCTTGGGGATTTCAATAGTGGAAGAATTATACTAATTTTAGTAAAATCTATTTGTACCTTCATCGGTATCTTGCTTCTCCGTATAATCTACAAAATTGCATTCTCGAAGGATACGTTCCTTACGTTTTCTTCAATTTAAATTCAAATTAATTATTTCTAAGCCATTGGATAAACAAAAGATTTATTTTACATTTCTTTCTAAATAACCGATCGATGTGTCTTGAGGANTTTCAATAGTGGAAGAATTATACTAATTTTAGTAAAATCTATTTGTACCTTCATCGGTATCTTGCTTCTCCGTATAATCTATAAAATTGCATTCTCGAATTGCATACGTTCCTTACGTTTTCTTCAATTTAAATTCAAATTAATTATTTCTAAGCCATTGGACAAACAAAAGATTTATTTTACATTTCTTTCTAAATAATCGATCGATGTGTCTTAGGGATTTCAATAGTGGAAGAATTATCGACTTCCCAACATGTTTTGTGTGCGTGGGTTTGCGGCCGAGAGGCGGCAGATATGGAATTATGCTCCGACGAAGAGGTCGTGGAGTCGATAACAAGAGTTCTTCGACAATTTACCGGTGATCCTACGCTTCCCTATCCAGCAAATCTTCTCAGAAGCAAATGGTGCATGGATCAATACTTTGCTGGTTCATGCAGTTATATGGGGATGGACAGTACCGTTGGTCATCAATGTGATCTAGCTAGTCCATTGCCAGGTATGCGAACACGTAATTTCACGTAGTCGTGGATATTTTTTAAAGCTAATTCATTGGAGAAACGTTCAAAGATTCCGAAATTATTCTCATTGCATCGAAATCAATTTAATTATAACGATTCTGATCGCTAGTCTGTTTCTATTTTGCATCTACAATATATTTTTTCAACGCTTAATTTACTATCTTCTAGGTAGCTGCGAGCCTATACCACCGATTCTTTTATTCGCTGGAGAAGCTACGATTCCAGGACATTACAGTACGGTACACGGTGCCAGATTGAGCGGTATTCGCGAAGCGGAAAGAATAATTCAATTAACGAAACGGTTCGGTGGTCCACCAACGAAAACATCCGATAACAGCTGAGTTCGCATATAATTTCGTGCAAGTAAAAGCTTACCATAAATGGTATTCGTCGTGGTAAACGTGGCCGTCTTCTGTCCAAGATGACACCGATCGACGCATTTCATCCAAATAAAATCTTTTATATTTGAAATTCGACGAAACCAAGACATCGATGATTTTATATTATTCATGTAAAGCACGAAGCGAAGAGGTGTGTTAAATTTTTTGAAAGATACGTTTAAACATTTTTCATTTGATAATTATATCTATCTTTGATTGTTGTAATGCATACTCCCGCTGTACTCTTATACCACGAGCTGTTAATCTTAATACAGAATATACGTTTTAGCATATTATTCAAACGAACGTTTCATTCATTTTCTTATAGTAAGATTTCAATTTTTCTGCGACAAGCACAGAAATACCGAATTCTTCTAACTTTCGCTACCCTGTTAGATCAATGAAATCAAATATTTGGCAATACAAACGCTCTAATAAATATTACGATTCTTATACTAGCAAACGATCCTTGCCATTAATTATTTCTAATTATTTCTAATAGCCCTTTATCTGGTGGCAAATAATATTCGCTGCCGCATCTCTCGACCCTAGTGTCACGAACATATTAAACATATCGTAAGAGGAAAGACGAAAGATTCATCTATGGACATGTAGATAGAATCAATTGTAATATCGACGGATGACAATATATGAAATAAGCATGCAAGATAACTAGCGAGAAGATGGTTTCTTGAAATAAATTGAAGAACTGTAAGATGAGTTTGATCGAAGTAATTACATATAGTTTATTGAATCGGCATTGTTATAACGACGATATCTCGGTAAATACTTTCGATATTCATGTATAGTATAGTACATTTATATATTTATTACAGCGAGTTGCGCGTCTCAAGAAAGGAAATAAATGTTTGAAACAAATCTTTTACATATCGACGTAACAGGTACGCGTACGTACACATATATTTTCTTTTATTACTTTCCGTTGGTCCCGTTTAACAACAATTCGTGTTATCGCATCGAGAAAACGTTCTTACACTTCACGAGTGATAACGAGTAATATTTGTTTACACGTATTCGTCTTCGACAATTACGATTTATCCTTTTAACCACATTTGTTTTTCAAATACGAACATTTTGCTGGTTTTGCTATGTACTTTGAAATACGTACTTATAAACAAAAATTAGGCAATTTTTGATTACCGTTATTACTTTTGTAACAACATCGATCTATCGCTTGTGGTTAAACGTGTATAAAAGTGAATCTTATTAGGAGCGTTGTATCAACCAGTGCGTATGGTGGCGTTCGAAACTTCTTTTCGTTTATTTATTTTTAAGAACGTTTGCTCGTTCGATAGACCAAACAGTGCAAAGTAATTCTAGATCTATTTATTGTCCCAGTTGCAGCACTACGTTATGTTCAGAATGCCATAATTATACTCGATATTAAAAAGGACATACAAATATCCGCGGTCTAACGGCGAACGATTAAAGCGTAACGTATCTGAAATAAACTGCAACGCTTAATTGTTAAACATAAATAAATAATGATCGTAATCGTTTAATAATTAATCCGCAATTATCTTCAAGAGATAAGTGTCGTCAAACATATTGGTACACCATTATATCTATTATTTACACACCGATTAGTTGAAACAATTCGACTCGAAGTATATTAAATTTCATATCATTCGGTACTATTGTCGTATGAGTGCAAAAATTAATACGTTAATACAATTAATACAATAGGTGCAACCTGATAAAGATACATTTTACATCTATTGTACATGTTTCGTAAATATTCTGCGTAATTGTTGAATAATATAGATTTAATATTTCTTAAAAAATGCTTCTTGCATTTATGTTAGAAATACTGTAACTAGTTTTGTAGTTATAAAGAATAATATATATAAACGTATATTGAACGTTCTATTAAATAATTCGTGTATAACTATAAAGTAGTTCGAGTACGATTATGGCAATTAATTATCGGCGGATAAAGGTGAATTGCGTAGAAGAGACAAAGATATGTTACATAGATACGTACTGTATACTTATAACTATCGCATTGATAAATTATTTACAACATAAATATAGTACATACAATTTAATAATTAGCAGATCATATGCGAGAGTAATATATATCAGATCGACAGGATAGAACATAAGAATATAATTTACACGGTCCCTTCAATAGCATAATCTTTAAATAATCTAATAAAATATCAAATTTTTTGCATATTCTATACAACTAAAATCAATATATTCCGATACGTAAATATTCTTGCCCGACGTCTAACGTAAACATAATTACTTTATGTGACATTACGTGTACACGATGTATCTGTCACGTACATGCTGAGACACGAAAGTATGTTTTGTGAATAAATTAAAGCATGCCTATATAATTACATACTTTATGCACTTGGAACAACTCAATTTTCCATGACTTATTTGCTCAGGATATTTACTAAACATTTAATACACGCAACGTAGACGTTTCGAACAGGAAATAACGATAAAATTTGTTAAAATATTTAAATTACTTGAAAAATATTAATGTCATAAAGAAACATCTTAGTTTTCGCATTCTTTCCGTTTCTTATTTAGCTTCTTATCTTAAAAAGATATCGTCCGAAACGTTGTATTATTCGCACACGCGGAAAATGTATTTCACATTCTTTCGGTATTTATGGATAGAAAAGACCGAGAAAGATATTTGAAGCTGACTCTTGTGCTAAGCAAAAATTTCCAATTTCCTCGTAATGTTCAGAAAACATTCTTCGGATGCAGATAAATCGACGAACATTGAATCGTAGAACATTGTTTTCTTTATCAACGAGGTAAAGGTGATCGTGATAATATTATTCCCTTTAAGCGATCGAACAACGTTGATAAAGCGAGCACGATTTGAAGTCAACAACGTGCCTATATAAAATAATTCCTATTTTAGATTACACTCGATGTCAACGATCAAATTCTGCTGATCGTTTACTATCAAATGTTATAATTCCTAACTAATTACACACTTTCACTTAACGCAATAACTTTGACTTGATGTAACATTTTAGCGGCGCACGAGCTACAATTCAAACCGTGTTATTGTTTTGCCTCGGAGTATCAATATCGTCAGGACACATGAAATGTAATAATAAATAAACTCCGAACAAAACAATGTCGCCGCTGCGCGTAGCCGTCAAACGAAGACGAATTTGAATTTTCCGATACCGCTTCGATCGGTATAAATAGACGACCATGTTCTCCAGAAGCGAATCAGTCGTACGAATCAATACCAGTTAGTCTCGAACGATTAGCCTCGACGGTTTCAATATGTCTTACTCTCGTCATCTAAACCGAACGACTAATCGTCCTTCGTACACGCACACACACACACTTTAACTCAATACAATAACTTTAACTTCATATAACTTAATATTTTGCGAACTGAAATGTTTTAAATAACATTGAGATACTTACTTAGGCTTCTTTTAAATACTTGGCAAGAGTTCTGAATGTAACAGATACATTTGCAAGACGCTCCGGTGCCAGAAATTGCGTAACGAGTTGCTAAAGGTACGTATAGGTATGTATATAGTGTCTTGCTGCTCGAAGAAAGCGATCTAACGGGTCTATACAACGCTGTTGCTTAGGTATGCGTTCGAAAAGTGGTACAAGGCGACGAGTAATATTGCGTTTACAGCAAATTATACGTTCACTGACGTGAAACGACAGTCGAATAACGATCTTTGGCGTGTTTCTTACGTGGGACTTGTCTAATATATCTCGAGGTTATTAATGTAATCGAAGAGAGCCTATGTGCGTATGTGTGTAACGAGTCCAGTCGGCAAGCCTTTGTCGTCGCAAGAAAGCGAGAGAAAAAAATATCCGAGTCGATTTAGGCGAACGAGCGATTTACGGGAAATCGGAGTTTACAAAATTGTACACGTCGATTCAGAATTTCTTCTTACGCTCATCTTATATTCCACGTTTATCCTTCCATCTTTCTATTCGTTTATATTTTCGCGCGTTTATATCTTTACGCATTTTGCTTTTTTATATTTATATTTCTACGCCCTTATACGTTTACGTCTATAAGACCAAGAAATTCTCACTTTCCCAGCACCAATGACCTTACGAAACCACTGAACACTTGTTCCGTTGCTTAAGAAATTCCGTCTCGAACAACATACGTGCGTATTCTTCTTTCGTAAGACCGAAGAATTCCATTTCTCCGTTCGAAACGGTCCTGCAACGATGTCGCGAAGATAAAACGTCTGCTCCGAGCCTAAATCTCGACGAGCGAGTATCACCGTGTAACCGTCGTTACGTCGCGTAATTGTGCCGATCTGCGACAAACAGATGGGTCGGCAAAATAGAGAATTGAGAAGTAATAAAAATCGAATCGCCGAAAGGAAAAAAAAAAACGTGCGCGAAAGGTTTAACGGTCGTGCAGCGATAAGAACGTAAGCGAATACCGAGCTGATCGCGTTAATTAATTAAAAATACGAAGGAAATATTTATCATACGTATATACTATGCGAGTGATTTTACTTCAATTTCTATGTGACTCGTTATTCGTAAAAGTTTAGCAGTTATAGGTCGAGTCGCGAAATACGTTAAACAAATCCCTGTTTCTCGATTACGCGTTCGTTCTTCCAAGATCGCTAACACGAAAAACGATTAAAAGCTAGGATTGATTGCAGGTTGCAGGTGTCAAGGAGCGATAACCACGAGCTATCTGAGCCCGCCATCACTTAGAAACCGATTGTTCCTCGAGAACCTCGTCTGCTCTCAGCTTTATCTCTTTCCAAGAGTTTTCAATATCTTTGCTCTCGCTGTACCGCGAGCAAACTGCGAACCGTAGGAAGTACATGTCGTTTATCTTGGATGGCACTAAATGAATGTTTCCAGCGCCGTTGATCTTTTTCAACAAGGTCTCGTTTATGTCGTTCGATCCCTGCGAACGATATCACATGTCGTTACAACGGTATATTTTATTTTTGAATATTTCATCGAGATTCTTTCGTTTTGTTCTTTTGACTCGCGATGAAAATCTGTCGTTGATCAAAAAATTCTGTTTCGAAATGATTTTTATTCAGACGATATCGTGCATTGACGAAATAGAGATAAAAATATTTTACGATATCGGACAATTTAATCGTGATACTAATAACATTTGAAAGAAACCCAGATGTGCTTTTCAAATAATGGCGATTTTCCTTTATTTTAAATTGCGCTTTTGTCGCATATTGTTCGTTTATTGCTCTAATTAAAGGAACAACGATAAATCCGACGTGTATCATGCAGATAAAAACATCGTCGTACAATCGCAAACCCTAATAATTATCTTTCTATGATTAAGTTTGAAAGATCGAAAGACTGCTCTTACCTTTAATCGGAAACAGACAAGTCCTAATATCACTTCGGCGACAATTTCGAATCGTGGATCCGAAAGAACCAGCGCTTCGAATTCATGAGCCTGGGCAACGTGCTTTCTGATATATCGTTGAAGATTTTCCACGCCATAAATCCTCAACACGAACCAGAGTTTCAACGCTCTGAATCTTCGTCCCAATGGAATCTGCCAATGCTGTATAAAAGGTGAAAGTTCACTCTCTTCGAACATTAGTAAATTCATTCTTCTTACAAAAATGAACAACAATTCTCAAATTTCCAACAATATAGAGATATAGATAAATATAGGAACGAGATACAATGTTTTCTATTGTTGTTATATAACAACTTTATAATATAGCATTTTTTCCTACGTACGTGCGAACAAACTTCTTACCGCCTTCGTAATATTCAATAGATAATGATGTCTTATACTCTTATAAATAAAAATGATAGTTATCATTAACGAGCTATTTTACCCTATAGTCCGGAGCAGAACCTTGCATGTCGTGCTTTAGATACAGAGGATCCACATTGAAAGCATTGATAACGTATGTCGGATCCTTTAGCCACATTGTCGAACAATCAAAATTCACCAACATCCATTTGTGTGGATTAAAATTGAAGGAATCTGCCAACTCGGTGCCTTTCATTAAATATCGGAATTCCGGGCAGATGAACGCTGAACCTAACGAAGAAAATAGCTTAGGCAATAAATTTTAGCCTCGTAACATTTATTAGATATATTATATGTGTAATTGTTTAAAATACCAGCATAAGCTGCGTCAACATGTAGCCAAACATTCTCACGATTTGCTACCACACCCATTTCATCGACACGATCGAATGCACAGGAGCAAGTGGTTCCCAAAGTGGCGACAGCCTGTAAAATAAAAATGAAACGAAAGTCGATTTTATTCGACGAGTATAAATTTTATATTCGTTAATGGGACGAGTTAGTTGAAGTTTCAAAGTGCTAGACATTCGATAATTTGTGATAAATGTTTGAACTGGAATGAAATATTTTATCTTATGATTACAGGATTCGTTTCGTTATCGTTAGGGAGAACGTACATAATGTGCGTATGGAAAAGCTGTGTCGGTATTGTACGCGTACGAATTTGCATGCGAATGAACTTACGTAGAATGGTATCAGTCCTTGCTCTTTATCCTTACGAATAGCCTCCGCCAGTGTCTCACCGCGAAGTTTATATTTCAAATCGACTTCTAGCAATCGGAACTTTACGCCTCCGAGAAGACCAGCTCGTTCTACAGAGCTGTGAGCTTGACCTGAGCAATAAAATAATAAAACATACTATCTTCATCTGGAATAAATCTAGTTATTTACTTCGTAGCTAGTTTTATGAGTAGTTCATCGAAGGAAGCAAATATAAAGAAAGAAGCAAGGAATTTGATAAATCGTTGAATGCAATGCTAAATTCTATACAGTTACCACTCGAATTATTCTCTGCTTATTATTTCCAAATTTATCGTTAAACTGCGAGACAATTCTCTCTCTCTCTCTTTTGTTTCAACGCACCCGTCATTTCTTTTTTATTATTCCATCCGAATTCAACCGTAATTGCCACTCAAACGTTAATCCATTAGCCGAACAAAATATGCTTTAGAAAAGTCCTTTCCAATTTTTAATCTCGACAGTATAATAACCGATAACGACTACTTTGATCGAAGCGAATATTTGATCGAAGTTAGGTAAAAAGAAAAAGCATTACTACAAAAGAATCGCAATCCCATGGGATATTCGTGATATTTCTTTCTCTTCTCTATTCACGTCATCGATGCGTAGAATACTTTAGAATGGAGAAAAATTAGCAAACGCCTTTTACGAAACTTTCTACGTGCTTTCTACGTGATTCGACGTGCTAACAAAGAGACGCAGTAACAGGAGCGCAGAACAGCGAAGGCGGTTAGACGTGGGTAGCGAAGGGTGGCACAGGGTTGAAATAACTCGAGTGGTTATTACGCGTTGCTATGGTGACAAAGTGCTGACTGATGAAGTGCCGCAACCCCGTACTCGGCTTGTCATCCCATCCCAGGCTCTCGTGCCTTTGTCAAATATTAAAGAGCACCGGCCAACGTCATCGTTAATCTTGTTTACAGGAAATCACGGTAGTGCGCGACCTCGAATTTTTATCCGGATAATCGATGATCTAATTCCATCGATGTTATGCATCTATATTTTTCGAATATTTGACAGAAGCGTGGAATATTAACTTTGCCTTCCGGAGAGATAGAAAATTTATTTATGTGAAATTGATCGAAGTTGTTAAAGAGCAGCTTCGAAAGTTCGTACCCTTTGCGAGACGAGACATTAAGAATATTAAGATTAAAAGAGTACGATTCTATTATGGAAATTGATATTTTGAGCGATTTAAGTAATCTTTGCAACAACATAAATAAAGAATTTTTTTTAAATAAATATACTTTACTCCGATACGGGTATAAGGTTTAATTATTTCATAAATGAGATTGGAACGCGTTAGATTAATGTCGAAAGTGACAACGCGGGTTCGTGCTCGCCATACGTATGCAGATGAGCTAGTTACAAAATAAAGAAAAAAAAAAAAAGCAGTAAGATTATTCTAGATACAATCTTATGACAAATAGACTTGATCGATAGGTCTAAGACGTTCTTCTGTTTTTATCCCTAGTCCTTGTAAGTGTGTGCAATAAACGGCTGAGAACAGTGTGATAGATTTATCCGAACTATAAAATGATAACCGTTGTGGTCCTACCACTGAATAAAGAATTAACAACGATTAACGTACCGATACTAGTTTTGAAACATTTACTTACAGGAACTATAAGCGACTAGTTTTTCTACAATTTGGTTGTCCGTCCAGTCAGGATGTTGTTCCTTGACCTGCCTTATTTTTCTAGCCTTGGCGCCGAGAAGTGCGACCAAAGTAGCTTCGCTCGCGGTTCCCTATTATGCGAAGTTGATCATTAACTACTATTTACAAGCTGTCAATTATGCCTGAGCTACTCGTGAAATATCGATCGATTTCGTCGAGACGACGCGACGAGGCTTAAGATTCTTGATAAACAGCCCAATGGACGAGCAACAGGTGAATTTAACACAGAACGTTTACGTTAATTGATAATTCTTTAGACGCAATATTCCGCAAAATAGTGTCATATAGAAAATAAAGATATCCAAGTTTCCCGGCGTATCAAATTTATTATCTACGTTTCGAAAAGAATCTTTCAAGATAGATTTTCATAATGTGACAATAAATGCGTTAATTTCACGATTTAAATCACTAAATTATCAATAGATACTTTTGCGTTCGAAGGTGAATGTTTCAAACTGATTATGATATCTAACGTGTGAAATAAGTTTCTGTTTAGCTCTCACCTTCGCATGTAATAAAAATTCATAAAAATATAAATTTGTATAAATATTCATATCTTAGGAATGCCAGTTACTTCACTAAAAAAGTTTTTGGATAAATTTACCTGAATGACGCCACCTCCCTTTCCACCGCTGCAGGCTAAAAATTCTTTGGGCAGATCTAACATTTTTCCTAGCCAGTCCAACATTATTACCTCCAACTCGGTACAAGCAGGACTCGCAATCTGCAACAGAGAGATTTATCGCGTTTTAACAAACACCAGAAATGTTCTCTATTCCAAATGAAACGTCGAAATAAAAACGATGAAAAAAGTAAATAAGAATTGAAACATTTTTCAATTAAATGTTGATCCTTACCCAAGTGAATCCGATGCACGCGATAGCACCGCTAAGCATGTCAGCAACGATCGCTGGATACGATTGGGCTGTAGGGAAATACGCGTGAAATTTCGGGCTATGCCAGTGTGTAACCTAGACGAACAAATTTTCTGTTTCAATAAAAATTTATACCAAAATTATCTAGTATCTGGGAATTAATATTATTGCGATATTCTACGCTACAGTTTTGTATCATTTGTAACGCGAACAATGACACATTGTGTATATATATATATATATATATGTAGAAAATATCGTTTATCATATTACAGCCTGTACTTACTCCTGGCATTATCACTTTTTCGATATCTGCCATAACGTCTTTCCAACTTTCTGGCCTTTGCGGCGCCTCGGAAGGCAAAAGGGGTTTCATGTAACCTGGTTCTACTGTCGGAAGCACTCGCCTATAAATTTTATTTTATTTACAAACGCGAAGGAGAAGCTTTTAAGCTTAAATAGATCTCGATTAAACGTCATTGTCTCTAATGAAAACTATAATACAGCGTGATTAGTTGAACTAAAGTAAATAGTATTTGTAATTTTCTTCAAAATAACTGTAGTTAAAAAATATATAATCGATATTTTTCTTTCATACGTCCTTCGGCTGAATTAGATTATCATAAATTGGAATTCAAGAAATTTAAATTCAGGAAAAAAATTGTACGCAGAGTATAAAATTACAGAAGGAATAATCGATTCTGATTAATTTGCAGCTTAAAAAAAAAAAAAACGTTATTACAAAAGATTATGTTGCGTTACTAATCAGCGAAATTAAGGCAAGTATGGTTTAAGAAAGAAATAAGGACGACGAAGTAAGATACGAAAATGAGTAAAGAAATCACCTGTCCCTGATATTTTCCAGGTAATTAGTAATATATTCTGCCATTTCCTTGGCGAACTCCTTGAAAGCGTCGGGATCCATTTCCTGTACCCTGCAATGTTCCAATGTTTCGCTAGTTAGTACGAACAAACTTTTACGTTGCATGAGAAAATACTTTTTAAAATCGATGCGGATCTCCGAGTTGCGAGATTGCAATGGTTGACAGCTCTGTACATGCGATACGATAAGTGGCAATTGGCATGATTAGCCTTCTCAATGTGGGTCTTTAGAATCGAGACAATGGAAGACAGTGACACGTGTTTCGTGGCAGGATGGTAAGAAAGAGAGGAAGAGATTTGATCTGTTCATAATAATCAACGTGAACGGGGACAACTTGACTCGCAAAGGAATAACGACCATGAGTCATTTTCGTGAGGCAAGTTCCGTTCGATTCCTTTCCCCTTTGCAACTCACTGTACACTGTTTTGTATTACAGGGTCCGATCCTACAACACGTTTTTCCATAGTTGCTTTCGCAATATAATATTTTTCGAGACAGCGGAATATCGAAATTGCAAGATTCTGTCTTTCCTATCTCGTAATTTATATCGTTAGAAAATATACATATGTAGAAGGCGTAAACTACTTATAACGCAATGTCGATAATACTTAGAATAGTCGTTCATGCTCCATGATACGTTCGAAATAATGAAAATCGCAAAGATTTAAACGCGATACCGATCTCTGAGGAAATAAAAAGGCTACGTAGTAACGACAAAACGTTTGATCGTTTGATCAACCTGGAAAACTACTTCTACTTTGTATTTTTCCTCATTAATTATGAATTCTTCACAATTTCCATAAAAGACACATAATGCAATTACACTTATCCGATTATCTGTCTCTAATGAGATAGTTGTCTACGTGCTACAGTCATGCAGTATCGTTAAATCAATTTATCGAATGTTTACTTTGAGACAAATTATAAAGACTCTAAAATAATATATATATATACATATAACGTATAATACAATGGAATGATTACTTAAAAATATGAATAAGAAATATCAGTGTATTTGTGCCATGTTATTACTCATATTTTTGCTACAAGATAGTTGTAAAAATCTTGCGATAGACATATAATTTGCAAAGATGTTTCGTTCAATGAATAGGAAGTATTTTTGCTTCAAACTTTCAGAATAATCATTCTTGACCGCATTTTCCAATTTTAATATAATACTATTATAATAAGATATAATAATAATAATAATAATAATCAAACAGCAGGCAATACTAATCATAAAGCAAATTTTACCTGTATATATGTCATAGTGTTCATTCCATTTTATACTTATCTCGAAATTAGCGCAACGTGCAATCAACAGTTTTCCTCAACGTCTAAATTTCTACAAATTGTAATCGAAATTAATAATCCACGGCGCACGAGTGATGAAACTGATCAAGATTTTATTGGGAATTCTTGAACGATAAGGAAACAGGAATCCCCTGGGTATTTCCCTGTTCGGCTGTGACGTTAATAGGTTCACGCATCATCTTTTGCATGTTAAGCCAAGTAATTGTATCCTTGTTCCATTGTACTTTGCTATCATAACCTTATGTACGTGATAATTTTCCGTTTTTCTCTTTAAATTTAGAATTTGATCACGAGAGAAAATGAAAAAGACAGATTGGTTTTATTTAATTATTGTCTAGATTTATAAATCAGCTGTCACTCCGAAACATTTTATATCTCTATGATATTTGGTCTAGATCAACCATGACCGATTATGGTTTCTTCAATTGCCGCGGTCGAACAAGGTCGTTGTTATTATATTTTTGTACAGAAAACAAACTTTTACTTCTTCTTACAAGTTGCCTAACGAGAATTGCCCAACTCTTCTACCTTCCAATCTCTAATTCTAATTCCAATCTCAGTTTACGCTATTCAGGTGAAAGTCAACGGTTTGGTAACGACGGGACGTTTTGGATAAATTTAGATTCATAAATTTTTGTTGATACGTACACTCCACGTAAGCCGAAGAAACGAAAATGGAATTGAAATTTGTATGCCGTCTAAAACAAGAAATTCCTCGATACTTAGCACGTACATGTTTTAGAGTAAATTCAAAACGTCGTTAACTCTAATGCGATTCTAAGCAAGTTTTAAAAATTCAATTAGTGGTATTCATAATTAACGACGAATAATTAAAATTATACTTTACAGCTTGCATCTCAGGGTATCAAGAAACATGCAAGAGTTTAGTATCTGTCACTTGATCGACTCGTTAATTTAATTATACACGTAAAGAATTGCAGAAAATGTTTTATTCTGAATCTTTTTCCTTCTATCGTGTTCACAAGGAAAAATCCACCGATGTTGTCAATCTTTACGCAACGACCTCAAATAGCGTAGATTCTTTTACATTCTATGGTGCAATGCTCCACTGTATTGTTTTATATTTACTGAACACACTAAAACTGGCTGTGACATAGTGCAGTCAGGAGAAGATATCCTGCAAACGTGTAAAAAGGTTCGATAAAAAAATCAATTTAGTCGAAATAGACCTTTTAACCAGTTGCAAAGTAATAATAAATCTAATAATAAATAGTTATTAGATCATGAATAAAAGATATGTACATGGTTTCTTCTCGGATGTTGCAAATAATGGTGTTGTGAAATTTCTTAAAAGATACGAACGAGTACTATAATAGTCTTGAAATAAACAATGTTACGAAACGAGCAGCTACGATGCTAAAGTTGAAACATAATAAATTTGGAAAAAATATCAACCATTCGGGATAAAGAGATAATGACAAGTTCAATAACTTGCCGTGTACGTAAGCAGATGCGTTTGTTGATTAATTATCCATGAATACGGTAGATTGCAAATGACGTAGTAACTGATTTCACGTGATTTCCATTTCTTTCATTATTTTCAATTTCGTTTAAATTTAAAAAATGTTCTCTATTATTTTCAACATTTTCAAATTTTCACATATCTAGCTTTGCACACGGATCTTGAATAAATCCATAGCGTACACTGGCATGAGAGCTAAAATGGAACTTCTGAAACGAAACGTTTTTTAAATTATAGTTTACATCGACCATAATAAATACGCGTTCTAAAGAAAAATCATTGTTTGAGCATCTTTGAAATATTGACTGCAAAATAACGTGTTAGTCCATTCTAAAGAGTTTTTACAAGATTTCGAAAATATTATCAGTCAATCTCTCACAAACTTGACAGTAGATATAGAACAACTTTTACGAGTTTTAGCAACGTGATTTCATTTCGTAATTTCATTTCTTATCTCGGCACGATTAGTGCTCGTATCTGTTAAAAAGTTGCCTCACGAAACAAATCGTATTATCTCGGTAACAATCGACGATTCTTCAAATTGCTCACGGTAAATTAAAACATACTTTAACATTGCACGTTTTTCTTGACATTTGATGGCGAACGAGTATATTTTAATTTCACTGTTTACCTATATGCTAGTAATTGTAATCAATCGCGTATTAACAATACTCGACTCGGTAAGAATTCTGTTGCATCACGTAATAATTTTTTTTAAGCACGATCAATCTATATAAACATACTATTTACATCAAAATGATCTCTCGTCGATCTCTCGTAAATATGAAATTACACGATTCAATGTCAAACATTTTACGCTGAATATTATAGTTAGTTGTAGGCTAGTCGTAATTAGCTGAATTAAATTTCTGCTTTCATCCTTTTTACAAGGAAATATCAAATAATATTTCAATTATATACAACTATTTCCAATATACCGATTAAGTTTCTTAATTTTCACTTTAATTGTCCTATGGAACGTAAAAGAATTACAGCATTCAAAATTATCGCGTAAAAATATTCTAATTCATCTTTCTCCCTTTCGCTTTGAATCTAAAACGAAAGAAATAACAAGGCTGCGAATGTTTATACATTTATGTAGCAATTGTATCCGTAAGCAATTGTAACAAAAACACGAAGAATATGCACTCGTTACAACATTATTGCGAGTTATAACGACAATGATAATAATACTCGTTACAACGATAAGAAATTACTCATAGGAAAATTAATAACAAATTATATTATAATATCGATAACGCTAATGAAAGAGCTGAAACGTGTATCTTCGTGTATTCCTCAGTTCGTACGAACATAAATATCCAACATTCACAGTCTACGAATACTAATAAAAATCAAAGAGCAATATACCAGGCTGAGACGTGATTGCGGTACGGGCACTTGACAGTTGACTATCCACGTGGATTCGGTTCGCGTCGAGTTAGGAGAAATCCGCGAGCTCGTTCGAGCAGCTGCACGGTCCACGAATGTCCGGGTGAAATTGCCGTCTGCCGTCTACGTCGTGTTGCTTTATGTACCACCCCACCAAGTACTCGCGCCGTTCGTCGGTTCCTTTCGACTGATCGCGATTACCAGCTGCGCAGGTAGATCCGCGTACTTCGTCCCTGAATTGGCGATTCGATCGATCCGGACACCAAGTCGCCGATCGATAAGCCAAGTCTAGCGAGTTTGATTAGAGTTGGTGCGGCGATACGCGAAGTCAGGATTAACAACTTGGTTAATTGTTCGATGCCAGTCGAGTGATTTCTGATCGGACCATTGTAATCGATGATTGCCGGTTGGATTGGTTCAGGATGTTGGAGTATCTTGTTACAATTTAATACGAAACGTTCGTAATCGTGTAATCGAAGATTTTTCGAAGATTGAAGTTATTTCCTTAAGCATTCGTTGCGGATTTTGTCGATGGACAGTGGGATTTTCTGCTATGAGTTTTATTGGACCGACAATGGGTTTTGTTCGTGAAGTGATCATCGTTGCTGTGCGTATTTATTGACTTAGTGGAAGATCAATTTTAGAAAGCGAAGATTCCTTAGTTGGAATATCTTATTATTGGTTTTTACGTTCCATTCGTTGACACGATGGCTGTCATTAATTTTCTTATTGTCTCGACAGACGTTTGTTGCTATATTGTAGTTTGGTGTTTTGGAAAAGTTACGTATGTAATACCGAATAAAAAAGATAATTTTGGTAATATAGCACTGACTCGTAGTACATTATGACATTTTTAAATTTTCTTTCCTCAGAGATCTTCGTTCATTTTTATCACATTGATACGGATATACCGAGCTTCCTTGTAATTTGCATATCCCTCCATGGATTGTTAAAAATTCTTATTTATCTAATCTTCGTGAATATATTTATTAAAGATAGCTTATTAAAAATATCTTACTTTCAGTTAGTTCAAATAAAAAAAAATACACGCTTAAAAATTCTTACTTTAAATACCATACTCCATCAAATTGAATCATCAAATTTCGAAAATATTCATAGTTCATGTACTTCCCGTTACACGCGAGTTTTCGAAAAGATCAGAACTAAAGCCGAACGAAATGCATGGAACGACAAGGTATCTTAGTACGACCTAATAGCATAATAACGTTTCGAAACTCAAAGGTAGCCGTACCGAGGCGAATTATAACTTGATTTCAAGTTCGAAATCAAGGCGCCATTCACACAAGAAAATCGAATTAATACTTTCAAAGTCGGCGGTGTATCGTTGAAACGGATATCTTGTAAAATTGTGTCGCAACGAGATTTTTAGTTTTCCTCGATATGCCACAGTTATTTATTCGTAACAGTTTCAACTTTTACGATACTTGCATCGCACGTGAAATTATATTTTACATTATCCATTAAAACTGTTCGATTAGATCGCGAAGAACGACGCCTAAAAGGAATTAATTAAAACGATGATTTAATAGATGAATATGTAATATAAAACGCGAAGGCTACGGCATAATGAACACACGCAAGTAAAAAAAAATGATTGTCAATGAAAAGTCTGCAAATTAATATTTGAACGCAGCCGTAATAAATCTAGCAACAGGTAATTATGTAATGTCAAATATCAAAGTGCCCAAAAATAATAATTATCAAAATATTAATCCTAAGTCAATGATATATATATATATATAAAAGTGTTATACAAAAATTTGTTAAATTCTTCCTTCTCTCGTAATCGAAAATTCGTAATCTCGAAATTATTTCAACTTTCCTATTTTAATCTAGTTTTATTTTAATAATTTTCTTCGCACATTGCTTTAAAATTAATTATAAGATTAAAGCAACTCGTAACGAATTCGCGGTCAACCCAAGACAAAATTATTTTAGAGGTACTCTTGACTCAGATTATGTAAGACGCAAAATGTGTCGACGATCAACAAGTTGTTCGAATAGGAGAAAACCTGTAGCTTCAGAGTGTACATTGGATCGAGTAGCTGCTTGTCAACAAACTGTTTCCTGGAATTAGGATAATTACCGGTATCGTCTACTTCGTCAAAGCAGGTCGTTAATGAAACAGAGGTAGCAGGTTAATTTTACCACTTCTATTTCCAGTGCTTCTCTCTTCCACGTATCGCGCAAAAATGTCCCCTGGAATTTCACACGAAACGGCATTGACTCATTCGGAAGGGAACGGAAAGTCCGAGATAAAGCGCGCGCGTCACTCCAAAATGTTGATGCACGTACGTATGTGTCGCGAATTACGTTCCTGACTCGATACCTGGGATATCCCGGAGGTTTTAGAATATTCGTGTTTGCATTTGTGTTGAATCGAGAAAAAGATATTGTGTTTAATGGTCCGAAAATTGCATTAAAAATTTTAAACGAATGGGAATTTAAGAAATTTATTACACCAATTTATTACATGATGGTTTCTAATTTATTACTTTCGTATTATTTTATTTTATATATTATTTTGTTTTAACCATTACAATTCGTTGCACTCTATGTAATAACTTCTTTATTGCGGTTTATTATCTTCATTCATTGTTACTTGCTTCAATATACTGCAGTTTACGTAATAACTACCAAGCATACCTGATAGAGTCTGAGTCATCCTACGATAATATCAATAACATTGAGAAATTCTTTGGCAGTGTAGGGGCATACCTAACTGGATGTATGGTTATAGCCTATGGTACTGCGTTACAGATCTACTTTCATATCGAGACCTTGTATTAAAACCTACCTAAGTGTATCGCTAATGTCGTTTCATGAAAATAGCAGTTTATCAATAATACCTTGATCGTTGATCGAGACGTTGAGAGGACGAAAATAAGAAATAATTAGCGAAACCGTTGTGCCACGCGAGTAGCCTGACAATGTATGTAAGTTTTATTTTATATACGTATCTTGAACGTATGGTATATATTCGAAATTAGCGTTTACTATCTCTTAGTATTATTATTTATAACATTGATATTGATAATTGTATTATTCTGTATGTGTAATTAAATATATATTTGATCAGAAGATTTCATGTTCTTTTTTGTTTCATATTTTTATACATATTTGATATATGACACGCATTCTGACACATAATTCACGAATTTATGCGTAATAACTCGTATTTCCTCAATTATTTAATATCTACGCTTCCAAAAATAGATAGGTCAAAATTTATTTCTACTTCTCAGCAAAAACTCACATTAGTCTTGTAACATATAACACGCAACGAAAAGGTTTTATTACAAATCAATCGTAATCGATCAATATAATAGAAATTCACTGTAACGATCCACTTTGATCATTACCTTGACGACCTATTAATTCCCACGAAGAATAATAGATCACGAGGTTAAATCATGATCCGACGAGTGGTAGAATAATGTATAAATGCGGGAAAAGGATGGCTGGGTGCTTGTTCGAAGGGGTTTCTGGATGGTTGAGAGAGAAAAGAGGGTAAAGTGGCCGAGTTCTCATCGAGGGAGGACAGCAAAGAGTTCTTCTTTTTCTTCTTACCAACTTTTACTCGAGCGAGCTTCCTTCTGTGCCTTCAATTTTCCCTGTTCGATTCGCTACTCTTATTCAGTCGTCGAAAAGCTAAGAAACGAATGTACTTTTCCTCGATACACTGTGCCGTCGTCATGGCTACCATCGTCTTGGATAATCTTCTGCCTCTAAGGACATGTTCTCCGTTATATCAGGCCATTTTATTTCTCAGTTCGACAAACTTATTTCCAGCTAGTAGTTTGGTTATGCGAGAAGTACGAGCATCGACGATCGATGGCGTCAATTTGGAAAATTTCTATCGATTAACAGGATCAAATAAATTTGAGTTTCCTTAAAAATCAGGTACTTCGTTTTCGTCGCATCAACATCTTAGTGTTTATTTCAAAGAATAGAAAGTTACGATTATAGATTGTTACATAATTGGCAGCTTTTCTGTAATCTTTTAAATTATCCTTTATATTTTATATCGAATTTTATATCGGATTTTATATCGAATTGCTGTCTACGTAGCTCTTTTATCGCACGATGAATTTATTGTTAATATGGCATTGCACAATCCACAAAATGATGGGTGTCCTCTCTTAAGGATACGAAGATGCACGGTTTTAACGTTCTACCTTAATTCTAAAAATTATGACTCGATTAAAGTCAATTATCAAATTATTATTTGCTTTTATCTGAAAGGATTCATTTATTTCGGGGTAAAATTATTTCATTTTCTCTTCTAACTGCCCTTTTGGATTCCCTCAGTCGATTCTTATAGCGGAGAAAATGTCATTAACAGAGAGAAGGACTCGAGTCTGGGAAGACAATTTCCTGGTGTCTCATGGTTCACCATTTCCTTTGACTAAAGTTGTTCGTCCATTCTGTACCACAAGAATCCACGGGCTTTGTGTCATCATATTCAGCCCCCTCTTAACAGCTTTGATCATTCTACTGCTATTAATATGTCTCTGTTTGACATTACTAATCGTAATTGGATAACTGGAAAAAATGTATAACATACTTTCTCTTCAGCGATTATGCTAGAAACCAGATTGAAAAAGTGTACGTTCGCATGAAATATTTCATACGGTGGTTATATTCAATTGAAATTAAAATTAAAGCTCGATGGAAGTTAAAACGCAAATTTCAACATTTTCATCGAACATTGAAATTTACCTGAATTCAGATGGCCAGAAATAAAATATATCAAAGTAATTGGTTAAATTGTTTTATAAATAAAGAAGGCTTTGCTCTTCAATTTAACATTAGAATTTTAAAAAATCAATATCATCGTCGTTTTTATATCTTCACTAAATTTCCATTTGAACGTTTCCAAGTTTCGTTAAATAATATGTATTTAGCGTTACACTTTCCGTTACTATAATCATGTTAATATGATTAACGATTATACTTAGGGGAAGCATGACGCGGAAGAAATAGTGTATTATTCGCAGCCATTCGTTCTCACCCTGGCAGGAGGAAAAGCTATCGGCAAATGTAATGCATTATGTATGAGTGCGTGATATTCAAGTAAAACGGCGCCGATTCGGAAAATGAAGCCTCTTTAAGAATCACCACAGTCAAGGGTAATACCTACGAATAACTTTTTCTTATCTGCACTTATTTTGATAAAAAGAACGTTTACATATTTTTTTTCTCCAAATATATTATTTTTCCGTTTCGTTATTAATACTACAACGATATTATGTTCTTTCAATTCTAATTAAAGTTCAATTCTACAAGTGCCATTATGGTGCTTGCGACTAATTACGTACAGTACAAAAATAAAAAGAAAGAAAGAAGAAAAATGTTGTGATCTAGAACCGAGAGTAGATATAAGAAAATTATTCTGGCAAAAAGAACGTTTACATATTTTTTTCTCCAAATATATTATTTTTCCGTTTCGTTATTAATTCTACAACGATATTATGTTCTTTCAATTCTAATTAAAATTCAAGATAAAATTAAAATCCAATTCTACAAGTGCCATTATGGTGCTTGCGATTAATTACGCACAGTACAAAAATAAAAAGAAAGAAAGAAGAAAAA